>JACGCN010000024.1:600000-843982 GCA_014905825.1 Lyophyllum atratum | reverse complement strand
CTTCGGAAACGGCATCGACAGCGAGCACACGTACGCCCACCCCCAGTTTCTCGTTTACGTGTCCTTTCTCAACTTTAGTCATGCTTCCCTCTGTTTTAGCTTCCAGGAAATAGTCACGTACTTGGAGCGTCAATACGATGATATCCTCGCCGAGCAATCGCGGATTAAACGTAACCCCCGCTTCAGAGACAATAGGGTACACGCCGTGCTTTACTTCATATCTCCTACGGGCCACGCGTACGTAAATATGCCCCGCTCTACGCAGAGAGCTAATTACTGCTCGCCCCTATTCTGCAGCCTGAAGGAAATGGACATCGAGCTCATGAAGCGCCTCTCCCCCGAGTCAACGTTATCCAGTATCGGCCGCGCGGACTCGCTGACGCCGCGCGAGCTCAAAGCGTTCAAGAAAAGGGTCTGTGGCGCTTCCTTCTCCTTCTCTTACGTCCCCCTCAAAAAAAAACTGACCGCGGGGCCCTCGGCAGATCATGGAAGACATGAGCACTATGATATCCTATTTACAATTTCCCCTACGATGTGGAGGAGGATGACGAGGAACCATCCAGGATAATATGGAGCTTCGCGTAGGTGCTGGGTACTCCCGTCATAGGACTCGCTGACTTACGTGTTGCAGGCCCTTCTGCCGTTCGCGGTCATCGGCTCAGAGGAGGAAGTCGAAATCGACGGGCAGATTGTCCGCGCTCGTGTGTACCCGTGGGGTTGCTGAGGTCGATGACCCCGAGCACTCGGACTTCGTGCGGCTCGCGGAGCCATTCTCAGGTGCGTTGCGAATCCCGGGATGCCTTCCCTTTTTCTCTTTTGTTCTTGGGCGAATGCTAATACGCGATATCTTATCAGCTCACATTTGAGCGACCTAAGTCTCTGACGGAAGACGTGCTGTACGAGACATATCTACTGAGAAGCTCTCCAGAAGTGTTGTGGATAACCGGTGCGTGTCCCTGCTTAGGTCAACGCGACGTTCCTGATGGGATTGTCTACAACGGGGAATCAGTCAATCTCAAGTCTCCCTGAGGATCTTGCGAACCAGAGCGTCCGCCTGAAAGAGGAGCAGCTGCGTCGTGAGGAAAAAAGGTAACATCTCGATCTTCTGCCCTAAAATTGGATTTGGGCGCTAACGTGGGATGTAGCTGCGTGAAATCGAGCTCAGGGTGCAACGCGAAATAAATGAGAAGAGGCAACAGCTTATGGCCAAAGAGGAGACACTGCGGTATGCTATTTTTGCCCATTTTTTTGAAGGTTTCCTGACTTTTCTTCTTCTTCCCCTTTTAGCAACCTGGAAAGCCGCCTCGCCGCTCAGAGCAACCCATCAAGCCCGTACTAATCATCTCCCCTATTCCTTTTTTGCTTCTACAAAAATGACGATACCCGTGGTGGTGGACGGTCAGCTAACATATCTTGGACCTTGGTGACAGATTCGGGACTTTATACACTTATACCCAGCACGGCGTACATACTGTTGCTACGTACATGTCTGTATGATGTAGACTGTAAATTGCTTATCCTATTACTTTTCTTCACCCCCACAAAGTTCTAAAATTTCGGAGGTAATTTCAGGCACGCACGAGTAACCGCACGTGGCACGAAGTTCAAGGGACAGCGGGTCACGGATTGACAACTTGGCCTTGACTTGGCCTTATGAACATATGCATCCTGAGGGACTAGATGACGATGAGCTCGAGCAGATTCGGTACTTCCCTACCACTACCATTAGGCTCCTACTACACCCCCGCTCCAGCCGGTATGAGGACTTTACACATAGGTACTTGGAACCATACGTGCTCCCGTATGCGCGACATTCAACGCTAATTTTGGCACCTTGACAGACTGGATCCAGGACTCCATTCTCGAGAGGAACAGGCGCATACGCACTGCACACTCGTACTCCACCCCTGACCATGCGCCGCCAGGCCACCTCCCATCCTGGCCTTGGCTCTGGTCCAAAGCGCGCAAAGTAATGGACATCGGGCAGACTTGGTTCGTCGTCGGCATCGCAGGTGCATCTTTCCGGCACCTACTGTTCCTTACACCTCTGATACCTGCGTTACTGGACGCCAGGCGTGTGCATAGGCGTGAACGCGGCAATTATCTCGATCGTGAGCGAGTGGCTCTCTGATATCAAGTTGGGTACTGTTCGGACGGGTGGTGGTTGAACCAGCAGTTCTGCTGCTGGGAGATTGAGGGCGAGGAGGTCGATGGGTGCGACTCGTGGCACCCTTGGAGTAATGTTATGATGGGCCGCTGGCTGTGTTCGTCATGTTTGCGGTGCGTACCCTCTTTTCCCAACTGTCTTGGCAGGAGAATCTGACTGAATGGTGTGGATGATGCAGACGACGTTCTCATTTGTTGCGGCGCATCTTGTTAGATCTATGGCGAAATATGCGGCGGGTTCAGGGATTTCAGAGATCAAATGTATTCTTGCTGGTTTTGTCATGCAGGGCTTTCTTGGGTTTGCGACGTTCTTCATAAAAGCATCACACTGGTGAGTTACCAACGTGTGCCATCGCGTCTGCGCTAATATAGGTGTCAGCCCTTGGTAATTGCGTCTGGGCTGTCAGTGGGCAAGGAGGGCCCTCGGTACACGTAGCGTGTTGTATTGGATCACTTGTAGCTGGAATGTTCAAGAAATTCTCCCGGAGTCAAGGTGCGAGCTTTTGCAAACATCCGTAGCTCATGAATAACCTTTTGCAGGTAAAATGCGGGAAATCGTTACAGCAGCAAGCGCGGCCGGAGTAGCGGTTGCTTTTGGTTCGCCAATAGGTGGCGTTTTGTTCTCAATAGAGGTCAGTGCCATGTCCGTCTGCTTATGACGTTCTCTGAACCTTTGACCGCATTGACAGGAAATGAGCCATGGTTTTAGCATCAAGACTATGTGGAGAAGTTTCTTTTGCGCCCTAGTCGCGACGTTTACGCTATCCGTGTGTCCAAAGGAGTCTTTTTTGTCGCCCACCTATCTGACTCTTGCGACCTCTCAGGCTATGAATCCTTTCCGCACCGGTAAACTGGTACTCTTCCAAATCACCTATGATCGGGACTGGCACTTCTTCGAGGTCATGTTCTTTGTGATATTGGGTATATTTGGGGTACGCAGCCTCCTCTAACTACTGTGCCGATCACTCACCCGATTCAAACAGGGCCTATACGGTGCCTTTGTCGTCAAATTTAATCTCCAAGTCGCGGCTTTCCGCCGAAAGCACCTTGCAAACCATGGCGTCGCGGAAGCGGTCACCCTTGCCACGCTGACCGCGATGATCGGTTATTTCAATCGGTTCCTCCGCATCGACATGACGTCCAGCATGGCTATCCTCTTCCGGGAGTGCGAAGGCGGAGGCAATGCAGGCAACCTTTGCCAGTACGCGTCACCCTCTTTTATCTCCATTCATATTCTGTAAGCTCACCCTCCTAACAGGACTCCTGCCCAATGGCGTATCTCCAACTCGCTTCTGCTTGCGACGATCATTCGTATAGGGCTGGTGGTAATCTCCTATGGCTGCAAAGTCCCGGCCGGCATCTTCGTTCCTTCTATGGCTATGGTGCTACTTTCGGCCGTATGGTGGGCATCATGGTCAAGGCAATGGAAAAGTGAGAGTTGATTCGTGTCGTTCTAACGCTCCTGTTTACACGCTGTTATTACAGGGCGTACTCCAATTCTGGCATTTTTGCGGTGTGTGCCCCAGATGTGCCCTGCATTACACCTGGCACATATGCTTTTCTCGGTGCTGCTGCAGCCCTGAGGTATGTATTGTGCGGGCCCCGTCGATTTGATACTGATGGGTTATCGACAGCGGGGTCATGAGGATCACTGTAACAGTTGTCGTCATCATGTTCGAGCTGACAGGAGCCCTAAATTATATCTTGCCCACCATGGTGAGTGGGACAATTTACCATTTTTCGCGTTGACGTCATTGGAATTTCCCCAGATCGTGCTACTTGTCACCAAAGCTGTCGGCGATTTCCTAGGCACCAGTGGAATTGCTGATGAGATGATCCGCTTCAACGGGTTCCCTTTTCTAGAAAAGGAAGACCACGCGTACAACGTTTCTGGTGTGTGTTGGTCTTTTTTGGCTACGAGCCATGCTGACCTCCAAGTCGCTGTCAGTATCGGCGGTCATGCGCACTGAGATCCACACACTCACGGAATCAGGGATGGACGGTTAAGGACATAGGTAGGTAAAAGTTTTCGCCCTCTTAGCAGGCCCTAGGCAATGAGCTTTTCTGCTGTCAGAGGACTTACTGGCATCCACGGATGTCAAGGGATTGCCAATAGTCTCATCCGACGGCTTGCGACATATAGTCGGTTATATTGGGCGCACTGAGCTGCGCTATGTCCTTGGTAGGTTATTCTTCAGCCCATTTATACGCGCCGTTGTTCACGATGTACAGACCGAGCGAAAAAGATGCCCCGCATGGAGGACGATACACGGTGCCTCTTCACACCTCCTGACGCAGAGAGGGACGAGGAACATGGGGCATCGTTCGGTATAGAAGAAGAAGCAGCCTCCACTGGCTTCTTCGAGTCGGGCGATGTCTGACGGTGGCCTCCGGTTCTGGCCTTGGGTAAATCAGGTTTGTTGGAGAAGTGTGTTTTACCGTCGCTCCCTGATTCTCATGATCATTCCAGACTCCGATGACAGTGTCGCCGGAACTCCCACTGGAGATCGTTATGCAACTGTTTCAAACGAATGGGGTTCGTTTCATTTTTTTTCCAGAGTGCGAGTTGATGTTGACGGGATGACGCTAGGCCAAGAGTGATCCTGGTAGAGAATCACGGAGTGCTAACGGGGCTGGTTACGGTGAAAGATGTGCTTAAATTCATCGCGACGAAGCCGTCGCATGAGCCCTCATGGGACGAGCGCGGTGGGCTAGATGGGCTGCTGGAGGAAGTGTGGACTTGGGCCACGGACATTATCCATAGAACTGTATCTTGGAGTCGGAGAATACTTCGACGGTAATTTATTTATGACGACTGGTGCCCCGCAGCGTTAGTTTGCGGTTCCCATGAGGTATGTGCTGCCCACAGTACTCGAGCACAGCTCTGATTCTATAGATCCCGTGAGATGACGTCATTTACGAAGATGGCAGATCACAACAAACGCGCCACGACCTCGCAAAACTCCTTATAAACCGAAGCTGGCCAGAATTTATTTGTCACAATCCCCCAACGATGTACTCTACCGAAACCCCACTCCAGCGCTACTCTTCTACGCTCGCTGCGTACACTCTCAAACAATTTTCTGATGCTCGCACTGCATTAGATAGCCACCAGGCCGCAGCAGCCAAACTCCCTGCCATAAATTCATACGACTATCGACTCCCAAAGTCAACCACAGGTTAGATCCTTTCCCCTGGCCCCACTTTGCGACTCATATAGTCCAGACTCATCGTCTGCACAGTCTTCCCCGCGCCAGTCTCCCATCAACGACCAGGACAGTGACACTCACGACGACCAACCGGCCCAGTGACGCTGGTGTTTCGTGTATTGCCTGCTGAGTCGACTCTTGTTCGCGATTTTTTCTCTAATGTCAATATCTAGGACGACGACTAATGATACTAGCTTTTTCACTAGATTCCATTTTCCTGGGGGGTTCCACTGGGTTTAATTTCGTCGGTGACGAAGTCAAAGAAGCCTGCGTTGGATAAATGTTACCCTGTTACTCATATACCATCTCACTGCGCTTCTGTACCAATAGACCCAATTTTCACCGCGAAAAGCGTAAGCTGACATCCGGCACAAGCCACGAAACATACAACTTACTGCCTTCGTTCAACAATGGAGCAGTCAACTATCACTCTTTTGCGTCTACCGTTCGAGGAAAACAGCCTAGACGAAGCTAACCACCGGCAGCTGCGACGTTCCAAAATTCTATTGTCTTTCAATGGGTCTCTGGAGCGACCCAGGACTGTGGCGCGCGACGCACATGAGTCTAAAAACCTGCAGCACATAGGAAACCCCCATTCTTTGGTCTGTAACCCATGAAGACAGTGACATCTTTCCTGCCTAGAAAAAAGAAAGGGGGATGCTATTTGTCCACGTGAATCTGCTTTGAACGGTGGAGATACAACCTGATAAGTATGACCCCCGCACAATCCCCAATCCCTCGGTCGTGCCAGGCCGCCGCCAGTGACTTCACTGACACTTCGATGTGTAGAAGCATGATCTAAGTTTCAAGGCACATTGGAGTGGGATTTTATTTGCGTCCCTGGTCGCTTTATGAACGCGATTGGCTATTAGCCAGTGTTCCGTTCAGACGTGCAGCGCCAGGTGACTTCTTTGACTCATGAAGAGTGGAGCAAAACAGGGTCAGAATCCTGTAGTGGGCCCAGAACGTGGGGGACGTTAAAGGACGTCAAGGGGATATGCGGCACAACTAGGCAGAAGAAGGGCTGTGGAGACTATAAATTTGTAGAAATAGATTTGCTTGGCTGCCCGCAACATCTTCGAGGGATAGACGGATTAACCTAAGATTACTTTGAGCGATGGGTATAACACTGTATAACAGGGTATAACAGGGTATAACTCATGTCGAGTGGAGCGAACAAGCGCGAGTGCTCCATGAGTTGATGAATCTGAGTTCTGATCGCTGATGCGGATTGGTTGCAGAGGCCTAGGCCCATGGTCTAGAGGCGTCGAACCTCCTTGATGCCGCCTTATGACGCAGAGATCGTCACGGCCTCAGGCCTCAGGCCTTAGCCGTAGACAGGGAATATGAGGGAATATGCACCGCGCGTGTAGTCTCGTGCCCATCCTCTCACCGGGACCTTCCCAATTCGGGCCCCTCCCATGAGACCACTTGAGACCACCGCGCGTGGTAATTAAAGACAGCAAGCTAAGGAAAGAAAGGAACAGCCACTTTTCGACGTGAAGCAGGGGACCACTCCGTCGTAAGATCGCGTACGAAGTCCCTAGAACACGGGGTAAGCATCGGAATTTGACAAGACACAGGGATAGGAAACGATGCTCAGAGGCTTGAAGGGACCGCAACGGCATGAAATTGACATGCGAAGATAACTCAGATCTCCCTTAGCCCGGAATTCGTTAGTAGACAAGTGAATTTGAGGCTTCCCGCCACTCAGCGAGGTCAAATAGAATGCCAGTATTTCGAAAGCTGGGCAAAGTAGATGTTAAACGCCACTCCCGACGTAATACAGCGCCAAATCCGTGATTCAAAGACAACAAGTCAGTACACAAAACAGCAGGCGTAGATATGCGCCAGTCGGTGACGAAATCAGCCGCGATGGGGTCCCCTCACTCCTCCATAGCGTCGTCAGCGGGCGCGACCTCCCGCGCCTTCCCCTCAGTCCACAATTGTGCCCACTTGGGAAGACGCGCTTGTACAGTGACATGCACACTGTGTCCATCTGGTTGATGGGCCCATCGAAATGGGCCTTGAAGTACCCATGTGTGCCGAGGGACTCCCGGATGTGGCCTGTCCGTCCGTGTTTGGTATAAAGCTGAATGGGCTTGAAGTAATGGACATCATCTAGACTGAGGTGAGCGACGAATTGGTATTACACGAAGGAGGGGTACTCACCCGCGTTGAAGAACAGATACCGGACTGTCGCTGTCTTTTTGTGCACCTTGAATGGATGGCCGGTGAGGATGATACGCTTAGCGACGATGCGCGTCGTGTCAGGGTTCAGGAAGGTGCCCATCGCGACGAGCTCCGGGGCTAAGAGACGAGTTAGTATCCTGATGGATGTTACGATAAGAAAAGCCTTTGCCTTGGACGTCTGACGTTTCCCTCAGGAATACGCAGGGCTGCTTGCCGAAAACCACGGGGGCCGTACGTCGTCGCAACACTTGTCACACCATGCCGAAGGAATCGCTCAAACTTGTGGACGTTGTTTGCGCCCTTGCCTCCGCCACGAGTATGCTGGCTGTAGACAGGGTTAACCTGAAGGCGACGTGGTCCAACACACAAGATCAGAGGGTCCTGGAGCACAAGTCAGTTTTAGACAGTGCTACGACCAGGAGACGAAGAGCCCACCTTCGATCGCACTGATCCTTCGTATTCAGTATTTCGTTGAACGGTGAAGTTTAGTGCAGAGATCTTGTGCTCGTGTTGCAGGAGAGCGAAGAGGGCCACCGGACCAGTGCTCGCTGCTTCCTGAGGGGCATCCTTCAGAAATACGGTAACTCGGACACCAGGCTATTCAGGATCGTGAGCTTATGTTCCTGCCAATCGCTTATTCACCTTACCTCGACGATGCCAGCTCCTGCTCTGCCCGCCGACGTACACCGCGCTCTGTCCGCTTGAAGTCTTCGAACTGGAATATGCGGGCGTAATCGCGAGGTAAATTCTCAAATGGGTCCCACGGGCTCGTCCGGAATGACCGCATACCCCGGAACCGTTGGAACCTAACACGGGCAGGAATTTCTTTTGGAGTGTCGATTTCGTCCGGGAATGTGAGGTCGTTCTCTTCTTCACGGTCACGGTTTTTCCATGAATTCAATCTGGACGTCGCGTCAGCTCAATAATCGGGAGTCAAAACTGTCACGAACTGTCTTTCTTCTTCCTCGTTATCCAGATCCCGGAACGTGACTTCTCGCCTATCCGAACTCATATCGTCTTCAATGGGCATATCTTGCATCTCCTCTTCCTCCTCCGCGATTTCTTCCATCTCAACCTCACTCCCATCTTCCTTGCGGTCCGCTTCACCCTCCTCCTCGTCCTCAGATTCATCGATGATCCACGACGCCTGATACGCACTCATCCCTTTCGGTATCCGCTTCACTGCCTTGGGAGTGGTCCCCTTTTCCGCATCAGGCAACGAAGGATGTGCAGACTCCACCCCACCGTTCATTTCCTCCTCCGTGGGCCATGTTTGCTCGTTCGCAAGGTCATCAGGATCGTTGCTAGACACCAAAGAGTCCGCTTCGTCGGCGTCGGCCTCAGCAAGAACAGCTGGTTCCACATCCATCATACCAGCATGGGCAGTCTTCGATTGCCGGCGTAGAGGTGCAGAAAGGATCTGTGTATTTCCACAATCAGAATTCTGGACAAATAGGTAGAGTCCATGAGACATACCTTTGATATTGGAAGTCTCCAAAATTGGGGAGGTGGACTAGTCTGTTCGCAGACAGAGATGCCCCTCTGACCACCCCAGTCATCTTCAGAGATCCATTCTCCCACTCCGCTGTCTCGCCCAAAATCCATGACCGACCCTCCCTCCACCGAACATCCGCAGGCTTTCCCTCGGACAACGACCGCAAGCGTTTAGCCGATCGGCGCTCGCATGGAGATCGAAGACTCTAGTTTGACTGGGAACGAAGTACTGAATGAAGGAGAGGAGAGATTTCATGACTCCGGGCCGTGCCTTGGGATCGAGAGTTGAATCGGGTGCGGTTACGGTAACGACTTCAGCAAGCCCCTGTGCCTGAAGCGTGCGTAGGAGGGTATCTCCCCAGCCATCGACTTCGACGGTGGTAGAGAGGGCGAAGACTACGTAGTCAGCGACTTTGCATGCGTCAAGAGCAGCGTAGAAGTTTTTGTAAGGTACATTGATGAATTGCAGCGAGGTCTTGAATCTTTCGGCTCTAGAACAAGATCAATTACAGAACCATTAGTGTATGGAGTTCGGCTACTCACTTCATTTTCCATAATCCAGTCTGTGGGCAGTCCTCCGCTGATACATCCAAGGATTCGGCGAGAGAAAGAACGACAGATCGAGGGTTTATGTCCGCAGAGAGGGGTATAACGGCCACAATGCGAGGTGCGCCGTCTACGCCATTAAAGACTCGTGTCGCTGAGACCAGTGCACTGCGCTTTGTAGCCTGCACCTGTTTTGCGTTGTTGCGGCGGTTGAGCCTAGACTGCGCAGCCCCGTTTGCAGTAGAGGACGTCTTTAGAGCATCACGAGCTATGCGACCTGGTATTAAGAAAGTTAGCATATTTTCCCGCAACTCCATTCGATTAGGCGCAATCTTAACGGACATCTGCCGTAGATCGACAACCGCTGGTTAACATGGCCATGGATAGCTGACTCTCACCTTTGGCAGCATCCTTGAGCGAAGATTTGTTGCATGCTTGGATTTGAAGCGCTTATTGCTCTAAAGAGTAGATGAGCTTCAATTTCGAGATCAGCCAGGATGAGACGCACCTGTTTAAGCGTCGGTCTGTGGTGGTGCGCTTCGACCATGATCGGCCAATTTATAGAGTTCTATGCGTTTAAGCCGTGTCCCGCAAGACAAAAGAGGTCCTAAAGAAGTATCTAGAGACTTGAAAGGGCGAAGATAAGCCTAGATCGATGCTGTAGGTGAGGACGCGATGGTCGGCTATCCAAAATTTCTGCAACACGTGACGTGTAAGTATTAGATTTTGAAGCCAAAGCCAAACAACACGTTTTCCTTCCGATCGAGTCTGATCGAGTCCCAGTCCAGCCCCGTCCCTGGTCTCCGCGATCATCATGGTGAGACTTCCTGTGCCCTTTTCTTTGCCTGGGATATGTGGAACTTTGCCTCCCACCTTCACCGGCCTTCTCAAGACTGTCAAGTTCTCTGGGTACATGCAGCACCTGCTCCATCCCATTCCCTTGCTGTCTACGCACTGTTTTATGAAAACAACAGTCATGTCACCATACTACTTGCTGAAGTAGATTGTAACCCTAGACCCTTTCTTCTCCCTGGCCTTTGTCAACCCTTCGCCAAGATGAGCAGTAATCCTAATGCGCACTCAAAGGTCTGGATCAGCCATTCTCTTCGCAAACCACATCTACGCGCCCAGTAGCGTCTTGTATTTTGGCTCTATGTTAGTATTGGACTGTCTCCTGCGCCAATAGTACCATTTACACCGATACTTCCCTCATGGACGAGTATCCTGCTTGCCTCCCGAACATCTTGCTCATCAATACGAGATACCTCTAGAAGGTAGAGACAATTTTTTTAGAAGTGTGCCAAGTTCCGTCTGTTCTCCATCGGGGGTATACCCGTCCTTATCCGCGACTCCTCGTCTTCTACACTGATAACCTGCATGCTGTCGACTTTCAATAGTCTACATCAACGCGATATAATTCCATCTTTACGCCCAATATATGTCTGGGTCGAGTTTGATCCCATCGCAGTAGGTTTAACAGTGCCTAATCTTTCAACAAGTCACCCAGCTCTGTTCCAGGGTGTGTACATACTTTGCACTTTACACCCCCTTACATCATTTTCGGGGTCGACCGCCAGTATATGATCTCTTCATCTAAGATATCCAGGAACCTCAGCTTAGGTTCCATTGTCTTGGCTATGTTTAGAGCAGAAGACACTATTGTTCTAGGCAGCGTTTGGAAACCTACCTCGATGCATCAAACCCCTGCACCTTCATTCTTGCCCCGTTTAATGCCCAGGAGAACGAAGCGCGTTACACACTTAGTAACCTAATACTGTTAATTCTTCATTCTCGTCACCTCAATTCCTCTTCCGTTCCATCTACCTCTCCGGAAACTGACGACAGCCAGCGCTCGTCTCTCCTGAGCTCCCGGGAGCACCGAAAACGCTGTCCATGAACACAAACGGCTAGGCTGGGACTTCGAGATCTTAGCGACCATGAATCGTACTTGATCTAACGCTTTCTCGCATTCCTGCCGATTCCGCGCTTCTCGCTGCCGTTCCGTCCAGGTTACGCGACGCACGGCGGTCATTCTCGCAGTACATCATTGGACTAAGTGATTTACCTGGTTCGACCGCTTGACACCACATCCCCTTAAATCAAAACATTCCTCGCAATGTTCCAACCTCCATGATCCGCCGCTGTCCGGGACCAGCTCGCGGTAGCGCTACCACCGTTCTTGGGCTTCAGAAGTCCAAACCCACCAGGCTAAAAGGTCTTCGAGTACTACGCTTCATATTTCCAGTTGCTGTACATCAGTTAATGAGCATACTGTTATATCTTCCACTCAAGACTTTCATGACGGCCCAGACTCGGATATGAGCATTCTCCGCCGCCGGCGTGGCTTGCGTTCGTGTCGTCGTCGTCATACAGTCATCGTACGCGTTTGACCTTAGCCATGATGCAGCACCACTTGTACTTACAGACACGAACTTTCTCGTTAGCTACCCTACCCTCTGTGTCTTTACATGACATGACTTGAACTAAATGGCCCATGTGCCAACTCCTTATCTGGCAATTATGGCTGTGGAATCTCAAGGCGAAGACGGAGCATGTGTGATTAGAAGTCGGAGATGTGTGATATATGATGCGTGACTGGTGGTACAAATGCAGCAGGTACGGACAAAGCGACCAGGATAATAAAGATACAACAACGATAACCCCGTGGTTCAATGAGGAGGCCAAGGCAGCGCGGTGCTTGGTGTAGAGGATAGGGAGGCATTGTACAAGGAACCGTTTATGGCTACCCGACGAGAAGGCGGTGGCGATGGGAGGAGGGGGGAGAGGGGACATTCGGGGTTGAGCATCTTTCAAAGGAGAGCCATTGACTGACGGAGTCGCTGATGCCCTAGAAAACTTTGAATTAGCGCGAATCGGACACACAAGGTAAACAGATAATACCTGGCATCCGCAGCAGGCTGGAGAGTCGGTTCGTTGGTGATTTGAGAAAGCCAGCTTGCACAAGAAAATCCCAGATACGACTGGTTTTGTTGACGTCGATTTTGACCAAGTCTCTAGCTTCTCTGCGACGCAGCTTTCCGCCTCGTCGGGCATACTCACGAACAAGTGTTTCTTTGATGACGAGATAAGGCTTGGGGAGTATCCGCAGCTGGGAGCAAAGGGTTTGTTCGGCGGGAGTGAGCAAGTGGAGCGAAGGGCTGTTGGCGAGGTTAAGAGGTGCAGCTAAACAAAAGAAAGGTGGGTTTTAAAATTGTGTAAAATTGAAGTGGAATTGCACTTACGAAGACGGCGAACCGGAGGTACCCCGGGTGTAGCGGATGCATCAGGAAGCCTCGGAGTCATCTCGCGGTCGTCAACATCACCTAGTGATGACATGGCGCGACGAGGATCAGGACCAGATGAATGTCGCCCAACTGCCCTGACATGTAACCGGTCTGTAGCATGATAGTCCCGAGGAGGATTCGCTTTAGCTTGCGTCTGTTATCAAAAAATAAGAGATCATGGCTTCCGCTGGATAAGTGTCGTAAACTTACCCGCTTGGCCAGATCCGCGTCATATTTTTCGATGTCAGCAGCTGTCGTTAAACCGAGGCGGCGGTAGGTTTGCAAGTCTAGAATCCTCTTCCGAAGGATGGCTTCATCTGAGGATCAAATTAGGCCGACGATGATCATGAAGGAACACATGAACATACAGAGCATGTCTGCCGCAAAAGCTTCGTAGTCTTCGCCAGTTTGGAGTTTGGCAAATGGACGAAGCCTCTGAATGATGTCTCTTTCCTCGCGTGGGCGCTTCTTCTCGGCAGCTTGCATCTGGACAGGGGGTGAGCCTGCGTCAAACTAGATAACAGAGCGCACAAACCTTCTTGTACTCTAGCAGCCCCCTGTTGAATATGAAGCTTTTGCCCTCTAATCTCTTCTCCACCCGTTGGTTGTACATCTCTATTAGTGTCAGTTTGAATTTCAGAGACTCTGGCGTTTCGAAGGGCGGGGGTTGTGTCGGTTCCTCTACTTCTTCATCCTGAGACCCAGTCCCGTTTGCCATGACAATATCGCCTGACTTGGTTAGGCTCTCTTGCTTTACCAGATCTCCGTTTCCATGGTGCCCGTTCGTCTTGCCGTTAATAGATATGGGGCCTTTCGACAAACCTTTTCCAGCGGGTAAAGTCTTTCCTCGCACTGGAATGACTTTTTGAGCGGCTTGCTTGACTTCTTCCCGCCACTTTTGCCTTGCGCGCACATCGAGGTCATCCACATCTTCTGGGATCTCATCGCCCCCGTACTCCAGACAAACACCGAATTCCAGATCCTTCACGAGGTCTTCCGCATCATTGTCCAATTCGTGTTCAAATTCCAATCGACCAGGAAGGAAGGTAGCGATTTCATGGATACCTGGGGCGGATGTAGGTGCGACCTTTGGAGGCGGTAGGGGCCATGGCATTCATCGTAGATATCCGTCTTCGTTTCCGCTCTTGGAACTCTTCGGGGTCAATATCAAATTCACGATCCATAGGCTATGAGAAGTTAGACTCCAGAAGCTTTGGCGTAGAAGGGAACTCACTGGTAATGGCCAACTGGGAGAGTCTACGTAGACTTCGTTGTAATGTTTCTCGACTTCGTCCTTCGTTCGGGTGCCGACATGCTCTGCAATTTTCTTCCAGTTTCCGATACCATGGCTCGCGATACCAGTGAGCAGAAGTAGCTCTCTGCAAAAGAAGAGTTATAGTAGGTGTATAATAACATATATCTTGGGGCTCAACTCGTCAGCTCCCCAGTCCTCGGTGAATATAGGATATGAGTTAATTTCCTGCAGGCGTATTGAGTATTCAAGTCCTATCCCCATGAATAGATAAAGCCACGTACAATGACGCGATACGCGTGCCACCTCTTGTGTTTCCCAAACTCCTTGCCGGCACAAAAACATGGTGGACAAATGTCCACCCCGTCCTCCGGCTGGCATACAGGATCGGCACATTTGATACGAATGGTATGCGTTAGGTCACATGCGCAAGAGTCGCATTGATATTGAACTCCTGGTTCATTGACAGCTGCAGAGATTATGTCAGAGACTCAGCAAGCAAGTCGCGATCGAGCGTGCGTACTTTGGATCTCATCAGGTAAGTGCTGAGGTTTCCGCTGTGTGACGGTCATTACCACTACGCCACCAATAGTCTAGCACACGCCCGCTGCGCAAAATGCAGGAATGGACGTCCGTGGTGGATTTGAGAGCTTCGAATGTGGCGAGACAAAACTGGAGACCTATAAGCGCCCGTGACGAATGGGATTCACGTGAAGCCACAGGAATGGAGTCAAAATGCGAAGAGAATGCCAGGCTGTGGAGCCAGCAACGATCAAGGAACGTTGGGCAGAGCCGAGCGTACGAGAACGCGATCAACGACAAAACACAGGTGGAATGACGAGGACCTTATTTGGCCTTATTTGCATTAGATGCTGTAAGCCTGCAAATTATGTCCCGAAATCCCGAAGTCCGATGCCAACTTGCCCCAGCCACTTCAGAAAGCTTGCAGAAAGCAACTTCGCGGGAAGAAGAAGAATGTATTATACATCCATAAATTGGACGTCCTACATATGCCCCGCCGCATTATAAACCGAGCAAGCCACAGGCCACATCTTGAGCATGGACACTGAGTCCGCAAAATAAACCACAAGGGCAACCCGGTATAAACATTCGGGAGAAGGGGTGCGCACTGCACCTGCGGAGCAGGGCATATCTTCTATGACCACCTCAACAACAAGACAAATAATGATGCCCCACTGGCAATAGCGGTCCCAAGACTTGCGGTGCTTATTACAGTCGAAGGACGATTACTATTTGGCAGTGGTGCCGGTTTTGTTGGCGTTGTTGTGCTGGAATTACTGTCAGAAATATTCACAAGGCTCTGGAAGATGACCGTACCTCGATGAACTCGTCAGACTTGTCGCGCCGGTTGAAGTGGTGGTCAGGTCATCGAACTGGCATTCTGTGAACGACGTGGGATGAGGTAATGAGGAGAAGGGCGCACATAGAATAGTCCGGATGCAGTCACGTTCGCGTTTCTGTACAAGTTGATGAGAGGAGAACAATGAATTCTAAAATGTACGGGTGCCCACTTGTCGACTATCTGGAAATACAACTGCCTGAAACAGAGTCGTCTCATGCACAGGATGCAAAAAGCAGAGATATACACATACCTGGGATGGCCGATTTGCAAAGTGGCTATCCCGTCACTGGTTCTACCGTCAAGTTGTATCTGGGAGGTGAGCGCGCCATCTTCGATCGCTTGTAACGAGAAAGCGCCCAAAGCATCTTCTGGATCGCGGGACCACGCAACTTGGGCGTTGACGTCTGGTGCCAGCGGTATGGGATGGAAGACCGCGAGACGCCAGGCTAATACCGTAGACAGGTGTAGAGCAATGACACTGTTGAACCTGTTTATCGGCGAGAAAAACTTTAGGTAGGCTTGAACCGTCAACGTACCAAATCAGTCGTAGGGGTCTCATGCTATCAGTGTTACTGTAAGGACTTGCGCGCACTGAAGAACAGAAGCACTCTCAAGGTGATCTCTGGCCGTTCAGGGATGCCCGGGCCCCCGTGGGGGTCCTGATCAAGATAAATATTGATACGGTTGGTCTGTGGCAACGGTGGTCGATAAGATTAGACCACAATATGTTTTCCTCAGTTTCATCCATGACCTTGCCACAATGTTCAATAGTGGTTGCTGGTAATGGTGGAAAGCGCATGCGCAGAAGGGAAAGAATTGTTGTTCATTCCGCCAGTCACGAAGAACGAAAAGTACAGCAAAAATACACGTAAGCGGACAAGCTAGAAGGTATCAGGAATATACATTCGGCAAACGGAGGATCGAGACAACATGAGAGCCCAAAAAACGAAGAGTTTAGCGTTTCCTCTTGAGGGGAATTCGACGTTTTCGGGCAAAGACACAGAGGAGAGCCTTCGAGAGCGGTGTGTTCAGTCCCATCCAATTCAACGCCAAGGTCCTCCGCGAGGCTTGCAGCGTCCTGAGGAGGCAGAGCATCTGTCGCCAATTGCCAGAACCTATGAACCCGGTACAAGATAAGCCTTGCTTCAAAGTGCTTCCCATGTGCTTTGATTAGTTTGGTAGGCTGGATCAGGACGCACGTTGTGAAACTTTCTTCCTTTTGATCCATTCTGCTCGCCATTTGGTCCATTCAGCGTTGACCAGCACCAGTTCCGCTTCCGATATCAACGGCGCGCCAGATCGCAGGGGTTGTAAACGAGCCGACAAAGATGTCAGCTAAAGGACATGTAGTTGCTTCTATGAGACTCCGTTATAACTCACGATCTTGGAGGTTTCCCCGATCTGGATATCCAGCTCATGGTCACTGGGAGCCATCTTGAGTTTCGTAAGCTCTATTAGAGATGTGAGTACCTTTCAAAATATGTAATAATGATAGTTTACCGAGATTGGCCGTCCTAAGGTCAATAGCAAGTATTTTATTCTCCTCATCGACCGCCTTCTGTTCCGTCTCTAAATTCGCAAGCGCGTCCGCTGATACAGAGTCGATAGTTGATTGATTGATAACAAAAAAGGTCGTTTTGCCTGTATCAAAGTAAGTATCGAAAATTAAGGCGCATATATCGAGGACTAGGATAGAATGTTTGAAGCTCGCCGTAGGTTTTCTGAACCAAGTTGCCCTTTCTCAGCTAGCGCGACCTAAAATCTTCTGAGTAGCCACCTTCGGTACGGCGCCTTTCAGATTTGCTGCAACATCAACTGCTCCGTATGGACGGTTCATCTGACAGCAAAACGCGTCAGCTACAGAAGAAAACATGGAGATATTGAGACTCTTTTCAGGTATTCGAGCACCTTGTCCTCGGCTTTACAGTGGTTAGAATTGAGTTTCTAGATGGCTCAAAGGTTACCTTCTTGGCCTTTGAGGATGGCTACCTTGGGTTCAGCTTTTACTTTTGACGACATCGTCGCTTGTGGGGAAAGTACTGGGTCAACTCGAACTTCGAATTCCGTCGACGCGACGACTGTCACGTGAATATAACGTGAGGCTCGGGATCTGCCGTCGGGACGGCTCATGCAGCCGGACGACGCACGGAAGGACCTGAGAATTTGAAAATGCCCCAGTTGCTGTAAGGATTTTTCAGTCTCCCACTTCGTCTAGCATCTCCCAGGCAGCTCGTCGTTCCTTGCATGAGCTTTCTCTGCTCAGTCGCTTTGCGAATGAGTTCCAATGTCCCGAGCCGAAGTCGAGACAAGCAGAGTTTCCACTACATAATCCGCTCGACCCTAGCTGGAGGAATCGCAGGATGTGTAGTATGTGTTATCTGATCTTTTCATTGTGAGAGCATCGGCACTCACCAAATACATAGGCGAAGACAGTAGTTGCACCTCTGGACCGAGTCAAAATTCTGTTCCAAGCCTCCAATCCTGACTTTCGCAAGTATGCTGGTGAGTTACGCTACCGCGGTCCATTTTGATGAGCAGAAAACTCATAGAGGACCTTACGAAGGTTCATGGAGCGGCGCATTTCGTGCTGGCGCCGAAATATATCGACAAGCAGGAGTTCGAGGCCTCTTCCAAGGACATTCTGTAACCCTACTTCGGATTTTTCCCTACGCAGGCATCAAATTCATGGCATACGACCAAGTCCACAGCGTGAGCCACGTCGGCGGATCCAATCGAGCATATCTCATAGCCTTGGTTTCCTCAGATACTGATGCCCACCCGGGAACAAGAGACTAATGCAAGGCGTTTTCTCGCAGGAGCCATATCAGGTTTGTCACAACCCATCTTTATACTGAGAAGGCTCGCTGACCCGATTGACCAGGAACCATGTCTGTGTTGTGACATACCCCTTAGACGTTATCCGCGTTCGAATGGCCTTCCATACGAAGTCACCCACCCCACTCGGAGGATCCAGACCACCTACATTCACGCAAGTCTTTAGACACATATATAATGAACGCACGACATCAACAGCAACACCTCATCCCGGAGCTCGGCCCATCATAAACGCAGCACACTATATTGATCGTTTTCCAATACTCAAATTTTACCGCGGCTTTTCGGTCACTATCGCAGGAATGATCCCCTATGCAGGGGTATCCTTCCTCAGTTGGGGCTATCTTCGGGCCCGATTTCTCCCCGCTAACAAGGCTGGTCATAAACCGCCAACGCCCTTCGCCGATCTTGTCATTGGAGCTGTTTCAGGTGTGATCGCCCAAACGGCATCGTATCCCTTCGAGATTATCCGCCGACGAATGCAAGTTGGCGGGATCACTCATCCCGATCGCTGGCTCCGTTGGGGCGAAACTATCAGGGCTATATGGCAATGCGGAGGGTGGAGAGGTTTCTATGTTGGGCTGACAATCGGGTACTTGAAGGTAGTCCCTATGACGGCAGTTAGTTTTACGGTTTGGCAAGGAGCCAAACGCATGTTGGATGTTTAACGGAGTTAATACATTGATCATCAGCTGCTCTTACTAACGGAGGTATTCTGACTCTTCTTTGATCCAGTCCGAATCCCTTACACATTCAAAAAGCTCTTGTTGTGTTGTTCCTGAACAACGTGGATTGGCAACTCACAACTTCCTTTATATGATCTAGGTGATCAGCGCTCCTTACCATACAGGTCGTTTCCTCGTCTATATAGCAAGAAACGGAATATCTTCACCCGTTGATTTCATCCTCTGTGTTCGTGCTTCCAATCATGGACTCCGATCAAAGGCTATCAGAGACTGGAAAGGAGAAAAAAACCCGTCGGCGCTTGAGGCTGAGCTGTGTGGAATGTACCAAACGTCGACAAGTGCGTGCTTTTTCATCTCATTGTGATAGGTTTAGTGACTAAACTAGCCTCTAGAAATGCGATCGTAAATATCCCTGCTCCTTATGCGTATCACGGGGAGTAACTCATCTATGTCGATGGGAAACGGTTCCGCTTGCCCGCCCGGCCCCAGCACGCCCACCCAATGTTTCTACCCTCCCATCATCAGAGCAGACTATTCAACAACTTCTCTCTCGTATTGCCTCTCTGGAAAAGGCTCTGAGGGTCCAAAACAGTCCAAAATCTCAGGGACAGACTAAATCGAACCCATTCCAGATACTTTATTTCTCAACTCTCCATCTGGCTCGAGTACGCTTGCGTCCACCGAAAACACTTCTCCTCATACTTCTCCTGGTCCGGACCTCCCACCTCCGCACTCGCGCTCTAAGGAGCTATGCGGAGAACAGGAGATTGAACACCAGCCGTGTCGCCTAGATCGGCTCCAGCCGACAGCCTACGCTACGACGTCGGCACTTGCGCATCTGTCAGTTGGGCATCATGGTGAATATATAGGAAGAGGGAGTCTAGTCTGCGCTCTCCATGCCGTGAGTCGTACTGGAATTCATCTTTCTATTCCAATTCATGCGGAATCCACTTGAAACAGATTAGTACGGGAAAAACATCCCGGTTCCTATATGCAAAATCGACGGACTCGACGTCGGCGTATCGCGAATCTAACCCTGGTTTGATGTCGAGCTCGCTAATAGAGAGGGTTGAAGTGCTTATCCGAGATATTCCGCCAGTACCTCTCGCGACATCACTATTGTCCACATTTTTCACGGAGAGCAATTGGCGCTTTGGAATTCCCGAGGACTGGTTTAGGACTGCTTGCACTCAGATGTGGAATGCTCTGGAGTACCCTGGTCCGCATGGTATCCAGATCAACGCCAACTGGTTGTCTCTCTTTTTCGCGGTCCTCGCCTATGCTCGACCGTTATCCACGGATGGGCAAGATACCGCCGACTGATCCCGATTATAGCGACCACTATTTTTCTTGTGCTATGACTGCGCGGCGTATCGCAGAAGATGACTATATGAACAAACCAAATCTCTCCTTAATGGTTTCCGCCGCAGACGGGACTGTGCTTTCTTGTTTGGCGGTGCCTCTGCTCTGCAGCTATCTCTCCCAAAGGGGTCGCGTAAGCGAGGCGTGGAAACTTGTTGGTAATGGTCTCAGGAGCGCTGAGGCAGTAGGGATGCATAGGGATCCTGGATGGAGACAATGGCAGGTTATGTCGAAGGATGAGAAGCTGCTCAGGCGACGCGCGTGGTGGGGTCTTTATATATGGGATAAGTATGGATTCAGCGTGTGGTTATACGCATCTTGGCTTATCTCTAACCCACAGAATGTACTCAATCCTACTGGGCCGACCGCAAATGGTGCGGAAAGAGATATTTGACGTCGCCGTCCCCTCCCCAACGGAGCCAGATGGAACGCGAAATCTTTTTGATTTTGGACAAGTCACTATCATTCAGCTAGCCGCTCTCGCAGGAGAAGCACTTGAGACGGTACGTGGGCAGTGCAGTTATGGAATGTGCTGCTGATATTCTTCGGAATTCAGTGCTTTAGCGTCTTGTACCCGGACTTGCCTCCGTTTTTCGAGATCGACAGCCAGCTGGAACATTGGGAGCAATGTCTTCCCGCTGAGTATCAGTTACTCCGCGACAACAACGTCATCAGTGATCTCTCACCTGCGGACTTGTTAATTGTTGATCATCAACGGTACACCCTCCATACTTGGTATCTTCTTGTAGGATGAAGCTTCACGTCGCCGCCCTCACTGGCATACGTGAATCTCACCCCCGGCCAGACGTTTTAGAGTGCAGGAAAACCTGTATTCTCATGGCCATAAGGCTTATCCGGCTGCAGTGCGATACCCATGATGCCGTCGTTCGGTTTCGGGATGAACACTCCTGCCGACAACCTGTATTTCCAGGAAGCATCTGGTACTTCGAGGGTTGCTTCTCCCTCTTCGAAGCGTCCGTTGCACTGATCACAACCTTAACGCGGTACCCATGGGAAGAAAAAACGACGGAAGCCGATCAGCTGGTGAATAGGGCGCTTGTGGTCCTCGCACATGTGCAGCACAGGAGAAGGGTAAACGAAAGGAAATTGCTCGGATGGGCGCGGAGGTTCTAGGCTCTTACGTCAAGAAAGCTGGTGGAGAAAACAGACATCGGGCAGCGATGGCGCCTGCAACCCATGATGCAACAGCATTCCCTCCCCGCGATCTGCCCAGTCCGTACAGCGCCATACAACCTGTCGATCTCGGGTACGACTGGTTTGCGAGTTTGACATACTCCAGCCTGTTCGGGCCCCCCTCCGATCTCAATATAACCCAATCTACGGGGACGGCCAGATCGCACCACCACCTATAACGAACAGCATGACCATTTGTACGAAGGAATGCAAGGAAGCGTGATTTCTGTATCACTCAGGGGGAAGGGGCATTCATGGACGTCCATTGTCTATCACCGGGACGTGGCGCCCAGCATGATTGCGGTAGAGGTTCTGGCCGGGTTATTAAACGATCACTGGGTGATTTAGAAGTAGATTTCAACCAGCGGGATTCCGGCCCAGTACTGTATTTTCAACATACGAACGACGAACCAGTGTGTATTTTTAGGTTTATCTGACCTTCTGAAGTCATCTTGAATTCCTAAGGTCTTGGGGGTGAGGTTAAAAAACTTTAGAAGAGACCCTTTTAAGGAATTTATTGATGCAAACAACATCTCCTCTAATTCATACGGTAGTATCTCGTTCGGCCCAAGACCAGAGCAACTCAGCTGACGGATAGCATTAGACGCTTAAGACGGTTGGGAGAAAGCGAGCTTTCCTCAAAGGATTGTTTCCTGACACGGTATGTCATGTGCCTCGGACGTTGGGGAGAGGGGCAGGCCGCAGAACAAACACTGAAGTAGCCCCATACCAACCCCATACATTGGGCTGATAATATGCATGATGCGGCTTGGCCTTCTGGCCTATATGTTGAGATCTCTCATGATGATGACTTCCTCGTTGCTGCTAGAGTTCTCATCTTCAATCGATCTCGATTGTTATCTTGAAGATGTTGAGAGAAACATTGTACAGCTGACCTGATCTGCCATCAATCGGTCCCACTTCTTTCTAGTGTATCCTCGACCCGATATCTTTTGCTTCGATGCTTGTCAACAACTGTTTCTTGATTCAATCTGCCAAAAACCACTTGACTCCGCAGCTCAAGTCATCCAAACTTCGACTTTTGAAGATACAAGGCTGGGCTCATGTTAGAATTCAATTGGCTGGTACATACCGTCGTACCGACCGGGCATCAGCAACAAGGATCAATTCGGCACCAACGAATTCGCAAGCAATCCCCATTCTTGCTGAGGAGGGTTCGCCGCTCTTTGGCCGAGTAACCATCGAGCGCCATTGTAGCGCCTTGGTCTAGATACTCGTATTCCCTCGCGTGACATTCTGTAACAGAGGCAGGTGAGATAAGGGTTACGATGTTTAAGCTATAATTATCATGCCACAGGTAGAATACTTTACCTTGCGATTACATATCGTGAGCAATGTCAATGTAACGACCTTGAATCAGCATCATAACCCACCTTAACCCACGTATGAGAGACCCTTTAGTGACCCATGATCCCAAAGTTACACGGGTTATCTTTACGTTTCTGGAATCTGCCTCCTCCCACTCCCGTGATCCATGTAGCACAACGTGCGCTGAGAGAACTTGGTGAAAACTGTCGCAGCATGATCATCATGTCCGTGCTGTGTATGTTCTTACACCGCAATCCCGGACACGTTTGGGGGCACCAGGCTGATCATACCATGCGTCGATAAAGTCCCCAAAAACCACGGTAGAAGAAGACCGCAGATGGTATATATCTGTATGTCCCCCAGAACGTGGCCAGGCTCAGGCGTCGGGCCGCGCGGCAAAATTGGAGAATCCAAGTTGGCAGGTCATAGTTCAGGAGGGGAAGAGACGTCAACACTACGTCAACACATCGAACATTTCGAAGGATCCCAGGAACAATGGCCGGAGTTCACTAGAGGGGTATTTGGAGTGGAGTGCGGGATCACATCAGGTCCGAGTAGACGGCCAGCTTATTGATAGGTAAGCTGCAAGACAGCGACCTTCATGAAGCTCATCGTGCTAGCATGGTACGCACGTACGTATATATCTGTTCAGAAATAAAGGATGATTGTCGGTGACGGGTAAGCGAGAGAGACGGAGATGAGATAAATAAAATGCATTTTCAAATTTGGACTGTTCCGAGAATGGCAAGCGTGGATTCCCCAGTGATCGCACCAGTTGTGACGCCGAGAGCTCTTGTCCGCATACCACCACCATCCCCCCGAGGGTCCATTGGCCTCGCATTTCCCTCGACAACGGCGTCACTGGCATCGACTTCTGAATCAGTCGTACTACTACCAAAGTACAGCGCCCAAGCCGTTTTACAGGGTCACATCGGGGTTCGGATCCATAAACAATAGCCACTGGTACTGAATCAAAGCACTCAGACATCAGTTTCGGCTTCTGTACCATTAAACAACACACTATAAGATCATATCAGCGCCAGGTCTTGACGGCTGGTCTCCCCTACCATGCCTGTCGCAATGAGGACTACATATCAAAAAGCGGAAGCAAAGTACAACGTTACCACAGACTGTGCGTCAACCCATTGTTTTCATCGTCATTGGCTCCTCATCCTATTCACCTTTTAGTCCCTAGCCTTGGTTTGCACTCTGCTGCTGCGACGGGGAACGTTGGTCTCGTAGAATATGCCCTAGACCACGGCCAGCCTATTAACTCCGTTCTCGATGGTGTTCTTCCCCTTCATGCGGCATGTGCAGGTGGGAACGTACAGGTCGTGAAATTGTTGATTGACCACGGAGCCGATGTCAATGCCCCAAGGTCAATTCTACTTTTCGTCGCGCCCTGCGACATAACTAAACTTGAGTAATTATTGCATAGACTCCCAAGACGCTACTCGAATGACAAGAATAGGGATTCGTCTGCGCCTATCGTCGGTACTTCTGGTTCTACCCCTCTCCACTTCGCTGCCGCGAACGGAAACACGGAAGCCGTCACCCTTCTGCTACTACACGGCGCACACGCCAATCGCTCGGACAAGCATGGCATCACGCCTGAAATACTCGCACGACAACACGGATGGCTAGAATGTGCGGATGTGTTGAAACAGTGGCTGGTCAATAAGGACCGTGATCTGAGGGAGCGACCTGGTGGTGGAGTCTCGGATGACTCCAGGGGCGTTGGGACAAGCGGGACCGCTCGCGAGCGGATTGGCTCATTCAGTGGCGAGGGTGAATCTCAACCTCCCTCGACCCGTAGACGAATACACGTCAAGCACTCCATCGACAATGCACTTAATAAACTTAAGTCGTCTACAACAGACACGAAGTTACACCTGCCGCCGTCATCTACGAGTGTCATGACCTCAACTCCTCCAGCATCGCCAACGAGGTCCTTCGGAGAGTACACGTTCCACCCTATCAGCCCTTCTGGCGATGATGCCGTAGAAGAAGGTTCTCGCCGACCTTCGCTGCCTCAGATCTTTCAACCTTCCGTGATTGGCCTCTCACGAAGTCGGAAAACGTCCACTCCGACCATAAATAATAGTCCAAGTCCTCGAAGGCCTCGGTCGGCCGGTACCGGAGCTGAGGGTCAAGACGAACCCACCAATCCCCCCCCTGGAAGGAGTGGAGTCAGAAAACTAGGGAGCAAGTACTCACTGATGAACCTCTTCAAGAAAGGACAAACTGGAGAAGCTGGGCCATCCGTGGATAGCTCGCAGACGATGCTCAACATGTCACCGCCATTTTCTGGCTCCACAAGTGCCTTGCCTATGTCATCCTCTCCCAATCAGCCAAGCCCTTTGTCTAATCCCCTTTCGAGTACGGACTCCACCACTTCTTCGACTGGTCGGTCTGGGTTTCGTTTTCATAGAGGAAGCGATGCATCCACACGTGCGGCTTCTCAGCAGCCCCCGGCACAGCAACCTATCCCACGGAAGGCCTCTGCAACAATGGCATCCCCACCCCGGCCCCTAGCCGTGGATCTACACAATGCACTTGCTCAAGAGCGCCAGGATCGACGGGAGCGGCAGACCCGGGATCGTTCACGGTCCACTGGAAGCGGTTCGCGGTTCAGCGTAGAGGATAACTCCAACGCCAACATCAGTCCAGGCTCAAGTCCTCTAGCGAGACTTGGCCTACTCCGCGTACAAGGCCACCGGCGGGACCGATCTGGTTCAGGTGCTAGTTTGGGGACAGGGCCAAGTCCGGGCTATAGGGGTGGTGCGGTCTTCGATGACGATGTGGTAGTTGTTGCAGGTGAAGCCGGCAGCGGGGAGCCGGGGAAGTCGATCGCTCGGCCTAGTATTCTGAAAGCCCATACTCGCACATCGTCGAGCGGACACGTACCTGGCGTACAATCGGGATTCCGGGCGCTGAGATTCGATTCCTCGCCGGGGGTCAATAGTGCCGCAAGAAGAGAGGGAGATTTCGAGGGCATCAGAGTAACACCTAGCCTGAGGGGGAGCACCAGTGCGGGGTCGCTCGGGAGGCGGCCTGACATCATCGGAAGTGGCAGTACTCCAGGACCACGAGTCAGCGAGGAAGATCTTACTCCGGATTCTGCTCCCGCTGCTACCGGAGACTTTGAAGGTCCTGTGAACAATGCTCAGGAAGAGATCATAGAGGATGAAGATGATGATGAATATGGCGAGCCCTTGCATCGGGGAGACAGCCCGGTCGTTGAACCTGGGGTACCAGAACTACCACACGCGACCCTTCTCCTAAGAGAGCGAGGGTTATCTTTTGCATCATCCTCACAGTCGTCCCTTTCACCGATCATGTCAAACGACGCCCAAGAACCATCACTCATCAACGCCGATTTCCCATTCAGTATCAACAAGCCGCCTGTGATGTACTCTGAAGATGTCGAAGCGGTATTGCCTGTACAGGATTTATTACGCGTGCCAGCACCGGGGGAGAACCGCAGTCGAGGCGATTCTGTCAGCAGCACGAGCACGACTGATAGTCGCAACAACCCACAGCTGAGCGTCAGCGGCACCACAAGTGGAAGCGGGAGCGGGAGCGAAACTGTCAACACCCCTTGGTTTTCATCCCCTGGGCGAGATCAGTTCCTTGATGTCGCGACGGATTCAAGCCCTGGTAGACAGATAGAAGGTCTGCCCATGGAGGACATCCAACCACCAGAACCGAAATATACGAACGGCAACGCCTTGACTGGTGCAGGGAGCGCACTGAATGAGCGACGTTCTCATGTTCCACCAGATATAAACATCAGTTCTATCTCGTCGCATGCGCAGGCGGAAGCACTAGTGCAGAAGGCTCAGCAGGATATTATCCGAATGGCTCAGTCCAACGAACTGACGCCTGTCACTGGGAGCACTGGACGCTCACCGCTGAGCGCAAGGTTGGCGGCTTATGGCGAGAGTTTGGCCTTGGAGAGAAAGTTGAGAGAACGGAAGGAGGAGGAAGAGCGGAAGGCATTTGACGACCTCCATTTCACACAGACATCATCAAATACAGAACCTCCCTTGCGTAATGGTGCAACGACCCCGACGAGTACTGGTCCTAGTAGACGCAGCGGAATGGAGCGTCAACATAGCCTTGAACACAGACCGATCCGACCGAAATCCAAGTCTAGGATGAAAGATCCAAAGCGGCCATCGACTGCAGAAGGACGTGAGTACCCTCAAGCTGCATGTCCACCGATTCTGAGAGACTTTGTTGCAGTCTCCCCCAGATCTGTGGACCAAGGCGGACGTTTTCATCAGCCATCTCGCTCGGCGTCAGGATTTGGTGCATCACCGACGAGTCGATTATCCATCGACCAGGACATGATGTCTCCAGATGAGCCAGGACCCACCCTTATACATTCCAAGTCCGCTACTCTTCCAACTACGAGACGAGATCCTAGCCCTGCTCCCCGCATCGTCCGCTCTCGCACCCCACTTCCTGATACGGGGGAAGGCCAACTTAGCCGTATCAGCTCGCTGGAATGTCCCGATACAGACACTGAGCTCGGGCCACCCCTTCTTCGCGTATCGACTGCTCCATATGCCCCCGTCCGCGGCGCCAAAACTGCGAGCAAGTTAGCGAGGATGGGATTCCCGCCCATGGAGCAGGCCCGCGCGTCACCTACACCCCCTAAACGATTTGGCGGCGCCTTCAAGTCACTCGTGCAGACGCTGAAAGGCAAACCATAAATATTGCCTCCTTCACCCTTTCCGACTGTCCATCATTTGTTGTAACACCACCCATCCTTGTTCCACCACATTTCTCCTCATCTTGCGTTGTTTTAACCTGGTGTATTTTTTGTACTTATACGCTGTCATCCACTCCGCGCTCTCTTGTCTGTCCATCATTGTTATCGTTCATTATTATTTCTGCCCTCGCATCTTTGTTTTGACAATGTACAACGTTTACGATGCATCAACACACGCTGTATAGGCGTTCGACGCGCCTCCCCCTTTCCTCCATAGCCAATGAAGGCTGCACGTACTGTGTATACTGGCTCTATAAACGTCCCAGAACGAGCTCGATTACCCCGCTCAGAGTCCGTTTCTTTGAGACTTCGACGTTCTCGTGTTGTAGGTTTAAACTTCTAAGAACCAGTGGCACAAGACAGATCTTGTATCATGCTTATCATGCTAGTTTGACCATCGAGCAGGCACCTGCGTTAAGTACTACTTTCCATTTTGAATTTAGCTTCCCTCTCCAAACGGTAAAGTTAACTAAACCACATAAAGTGTGACGATCTCGACAGTTCCGACGGAAACAAAAAGCCGACCTTAGGATATTACTGACCCATATGATATGTTTACATCTAGGCACTAAAAAATACAGAGCTACCAACCATCCGAGGATATAGGAGGAATAAATAACATATATAACAAGAAAGCACCGCACCCTATCGCCCGCCCTTGATCATTCCAACCCCAGTTATACCATCCTTACTGGGGTCCTCTTCCAGGTCCATCGGTCCTGCACCATCAGAGAGAGCCGAGTCTTTCTTGATAGGGTCATCGCCGCATCCACAGTCATATTCAGCGTCGAGATGTGCACAATCGAAATTGGGTTTCTCTAATCGCTTGTTTACTTCGTTATGTAGGAAGCATAGCCTAGATAAGTGAGAATTGAGGATCGAGGGACTGCGTGAATACGGCAGGAGCACCCACCAGAGTGATGCTGAGCGTCGAGAAGCAGTCTGCGAAGATGTAAGAAGAAGGGCATGCAGATGGAGAAAACAACTCACTTGGGGAGGGAATTTCTTCAGCAGCGTTTGGAACTCTTCGGCACATTCGCCGCAGGGATAGAGTCGCGACGTTAGGTGGAAATACGAAGTAAGTGCACTTCGCTCGTCAGGAGTTGGGTGCTGTATATACATTAACCAGTGAGTTCCGATCGTTCCCGCCCTGGGATGAAGAGCGTACTTCAGGAAAACGCAGTGTCATTGTGTGCCTGGATGGATGAATTAGGAGGTTAGTAGAAGGGTGTGTGTAGCGTACATTAGCTTCCATGTTGCACGACCGAGCGCAGCCCTACGATGCCTTCAGTAAGAAGAGGTTGAGGACGGAATGGCATGAAGACGTACTTGGCTGTAGCGTTACCCAATTTCGGCATGATCACCGTCCCATACGTATCATGAGATGGTGGATTGGACGGGTCAGTTGTAGGTCTAAGCAATGACTTCTCAACTCCTCCTTCTCCAAAGAGTTGTCCAGTCCATGGGTCAACATACGACAGCGACTGGGGGTGGATGAAGGCGATCGTTGTGAATAACAGCTGTCCAAGAAGTTTCAGTCGCTTGGTTCAACGTTCCGAGGCGGGGAGGCAAACCAGAAATGCAGTTATAGCAATGAAGGCTTTTGCGAACCGGGAAATCATGGTCTATCAGTAGGTGCCAGTTGGAAGAGATTGAATTCCAGGCTGAGAGCTTGCTCTAAGCCGTCGCGCTATCACGTGGCAGCTTTCGTTCATACTAACTTTGATTGCACTGCACAGTGCAGATGGTTCTCCTTCAATGCGACGCTTCTATAATCCTCCCCTCAAGTATAATCCTAAAAAATTTACTCCTCCTATAGTTAGGAGTCTTACAACGAATGAAAGAATCCCTGGAATATCGTCGTCAGAATCCCGCTGGAAGTATAGTCGTCGCGTCAACGATTGCATCTGAAGGCATCTCAGCACACACCTTGGCGAATACAATGCAGATCCCAAGGAAGGACTCAGAAGGAGCTATCCTGAGCTATCCCTAGCTATCCACTCTCGAGTCTGACTCTCTGCCTCCTGGTCTGCCGCTGGTCACCTGTCGCCGCGTAGTCCATCAATCAATCATGAAAACGCCAAGGAAATATCGAGTCTTTGATCTCTGCAACCATTTGCGGCTCACAGAGCTTTACATTCTTTTCTCTCTCCGTTCATCCCCTTGCTTTGCGTTACACGCAGCTGACCCGGCCCTAGATCGTTGCTCCTTTTGCGATGATCATAGAAGATACGCTATCGGTCTTGACTTTGGTCCCTCCACGACAACTCCCGCGAAGCCTAACGCGACTAAGCTATCTCTCCCTTACCCTTTCGACGTTCATCTGCGTCCTCTCGTTAATCAACGTCGCGCGAGAACCAGCCCTTTCCATTCCAAATGCGGTAGCTTTCGCGGTCACGGTTCCATACAACCTCACCACTATCGTCGTCGCACGGAAACACAAACGGCATCCAAACATTACACCCGTACTTTCACCGACAACGTGGAAGGGTCTCGTATATTCATGCCTCCTGGTGGGGATATGGATATACGGACTCGTCGTCGACATCCTGCAGCTCTCCAATTCACTAGGCCGCATCGTGTGCGACCAATACGGAAATTTGCCGCCGGAGCAGAGCACGCCTTGCGAGTTGCGTGCGAGGTCGATGTCGATGCCCTTCTTCATCGTCTTGACCTTCATTGGAGGCGCCCAAGTGCTTCTTATGACTCTCGTTGTCATCATATGTGCACGAGAGAAGCGCCTAGCCGTGTTGGCTGCGCGAGCTAGGCAAGCGGAAAAGTAGTTCAGTCCCTCAAAAGTAAACAAAGTTAGTAAGTCTTATCCTATTACCCCTTCGAGCTGTCTGAGAATCATATTCCTACCATCAGGTTCTTATGACGTCCACGACCTATTTTCCTTGTTTGATATCCACCACATTGTTTTGTTCGTCGTTATCTGCTGGACACACCCACGTTCCGACCCTTGCCATAATAATCACCACAACGATTCACCCTTTGCACCCGCTACATCGCTGAGCTCACCCCAACTGGCTACGCAAGGCTAGCTTCCATGAGGGAGGCTAATACACGCGGGAGTACCGTGGTCGGCTGGCTTCTCGCTTTACACCTCCGTTTATTCATGTGGAGAATGCGTTGCGGGAATGAAATGAGTATTGGTCCATTCGCTACTAGCTTTAATTAGGTTTGTACAACGCAAACGATCTATAATTTATTGTATGTTAGGCTTGTCAGTTAAGCCGCCCCTCTGTTGATAGTCCGGAACGTCTGAAACAATAACGTTAAGGGGAGGTGGCGCAACAATCGACTTGTAACGATGGATAATCCTGCCATAAATAGCTGGGTGAATGGTCTTGCGATGTACCCAAGAAGTGCCATCAATAACAATCACCATACGCATTTGCAGAAGAGGTGTTGCCGCCTCTGTTTAAATAGGAGCTAGGTTCTCGGACCACGACTGCACAGCACGGATAATAAAACCGATTAGACAGACACTCAGTTCGCGAAAAGGATATCTGGTCGATTCTGGGTGAGCGGAAGCTGTCTAAATACAGATCCCGGCGTTCTTACAAGTACCTCATAATCCATGTCTAAATATATATCCCGGCGTTCTTGCAAAACATGGATTATTCAGAGCCTATTCAGTAACGGATTGCTTTGCATCGCTCGAATCAGATCGACCGGTGCTGAAGTTTGGCTGAAGTTCAGAAAGGTCTGCAGGCCATGATGCCTCCATTGGGGAATTCAGAGCTATCATTCGAACAACTACAGTAGTAATAACTGAAAAATACTTCGGACATACGACGAAATAGGGGGTAGCAAGGCATATACAAGTATCGTAGGGCGACAAGATCATTATACACAAAAATCGTGACAAAATTGGAATAAATTGTACATGCAAAATGAGATCAGAGTCGTGACGCTCAGCGACGAACACGCAATGACTTGCAAAGAAGGCGGTGCAGGACACGAATTCAGTCGAGATAACTTCGATAAGCGGAATATCCGTATCCTCTCCGCGGTCCATGGTAATCTGCGTCGAAGATGTAGGGTTAAATGGGCTGGAAGCGAAAGAAGGCCGAGTGCAACATACAAGTACTCGTATCACGGACTGGACTAAGTCCCGACACTCCACTAAGGTTGAGGTAGCCATCGCTGGTTCTTCGAGCGGCCGCACCAGCATCAGCACCCGGGGCAGCAGCAGAGACCCACCGAGCACGGCACCAGACACACGTTAGCTCTTGGTGGCTTTTTGCCGCAGTATCTTTCCCTGTTCCGGAAGGAACCTCCGAGTCAGAAAGCTGGACTTGGCAATGGTTTGGACGCGCTTACATTGTTGGAAGCACACTTTATGCAGGGCGTTCCCGCAGTCTTCGCAGAAGACAAGCATAATCTCGTTTACCCCGTGCATGCTATCATAACAAATGGGGCAGTCGTCGTCAGGACCTGGGGTGCGCTTCTTGGTTGGCGATTGAGTGCTTATGGTCGCTTTTCCAGTCGCTTTCGCATGTGCGTCGCGAATCCTGGCATGGGCGACGGAATTGGGCGCCAGCGGAGCTTCTGCAAATATAGTTTCTAGTTCACTAGTCAAGAGCGCTCTGTAGAGCGATTAGTATAACCATTCGATCAGATGCCTGGGATAAAGACCGACTTCTGATACCAAACGCCCGATGCTTGGTTGACTTGAAGGACTGGGGCGGTAAGGAGTAAGGATCAAGTCGCTTGGCTTGACCATGGATTTGACAGACCTTTCAAGAAGATAAAGAGCTAAATAACGCGTCAGTCTATATATAGCCGAGAATTCAGGCTGACTGACTATGTGTTTGCAGTGATTTCCCTTCAGAGCGTCTGGGCCTACAGGTATGAATGAGATGATCGGAACGTAACTCCACAGGCGAAGGGCTACGCACAGTTGCAGCTTGGTTTATGGTCGATTGTTACTGTGTACACCTGACGAGAAATTAGATCGGTGACACGCGGGACAACGTCCAGAGATCTTACGTTACCCGTCGAACCCAGAACACTGAAGACCTCCTTCAGGTCGCCTGGCGTCCTTTGCCTATCAATCATGAAAAACCTGTTTCGAGATTTTCAGCCTTCGAATAGAGACGAAGGTAGTGAGCGAGTAAACCTTTGTGACATCACCCGCTCGACTCGATCGAGGATATTCTTCGGGCATGACTTCTTGAATATAGCCCCGCGTTTTTCTGTAGGCGGTTGGTCGGTATCTGCCTTCTTACGCGATCTCGAAGGTTTGGGCGGCTGTGAAGGCCCCGGCTCAGGATAAGCCCTTGTGGGTCTAGACGGATGTGCAACCTGGACTGGCATCGTGGGTGGGGCATAAGATGTGGTTTGTGCAGCGGATGTCGTGGAGTACGAGGCTAAAGCGTGAGACGCCTTGGTCGAAGATCTCGTGGTACGAGGAGGAGAGTGTTCCGTGGTGGATTTCGTACGTGGTTTCTTCGCTGTGGGTAAATCTGATGGGGTGCTTGGGGCGGGTGCCTGCCCTGCAGGGTTCCACGCGATAAACTCTCCGTCCCTCTTTCGTTTTGTGAGGACCATTGGTTATCCCGGACTGCGTACAGGATACTGGTCAAGAGCAAAAAAGACTGGGACTTATATAGCAGTCGTGGTTGATGTCAAAGCGCGTCAGGTCACGCGATCAATATATGATAAATTAATCACAATTCCCACGCCTACGTACTAAGAATGTTCCTCCGTGCCCTGAGGTGGCTCCGTGACGATGTCGTCGACAAAGCGCGACGACTCCTCCTCGCTGTCCTTGCGGCGGGTCCTACTCCTAAGCATGTGGCATTTGTTATGGACGGTAACCGACGATATGCTCGCAGCCATAGCAAGAGGATCCAGGACGGCCACGCTGAAGGCTTTTTGGCTTTGAGGGGGGTAAGTGCGTTTCTACTCTCCGTTTGGTATTTGTGGGTGCACAGGGCTGTTCTGACGTCGTACTTGCCGTAGATGTTGGATATTTGTTACCGCCTTAATATAACATGCGTCTCTGCGTACGCATTCGCGATCGAGAACTTCAAGCGGTCTCCAGACGAGGTAAACACGTTAATGGGTATGGCAGAGGAGAAACTGCTTGAACTTTGCCAGCATGGGTGAGGTCAAGTTGTCTTGGTAGCTCGCGCGAGGCTGACTGACCCTTGCAGGGATTTGCTTGATCAGTATGGCGTCCGACTGAATGTTGTTGGGAGAATAGATCTCCTCCCGGAATCAGTTCAGAAAGCTGCACGCAAGGCAGAAGACATGTCACGGCATAATGACAGGTGCTTGTCGCAATTTGAGTGTGTTGGGCTACGCTGACCGTCCTTGTCAGAGCGATATTCAACCTTTGCATGCCATACGCATCTCGTGACGAGATGACGACCGCAGTCCAGGCTTGTGTGCGCAATGCCATCAACTCTGATTCAAAAGGCAAAACGTGGGTCTACCGCCCTATTTTATCTGGCCAAACTTGCCTTACATGACTTGGCAGGATCATCACGGAAGACGACATCGATAGACAACTCCTGATATCTCAGGGTGGGAGTCCTCCGTTGGATATTCTCATCCGCACAAGTGGCGTCAAGCGCCTGAGCGACTTTCTACTTTGGCAGGCGGGTGCAATCCACGTCGCCGAATACTCAATTCTCACACGACTTTCACAGTGCTGCGAGAATACGCAGATTCAATTCACTGACACCTATTGGCCGAATTTCGGTTTACTAGACTTTATACCTATCATCCTCGACTACCAGATCAAGGTCTGGAGGCGCCATTCAAGCTAAATTATCCCATAGATACCATACTTCCAGGACACCTGGTGTAATTTGTTGCGCGCACCCTCGCTAATATTCCGAGGCACGCGTGAGTATAGAAACATAGATCCTTATTGCCGCTCCTGTTGAAATGCTAGCCAATGAGGATCTTGGCATCGCTTCTGATGAACCTTGGATGAACCACTCCGAGCTCTGATTAGTGAAGTCAGGTTGTAGGGAAGATATGTATGTCCAGCTCCTACACAAGGAATTGACGTGCCCGATAAATTTCAAGATGAGACTAGTCTACTTGTTAACGAGATACAGATGGCGTGGACTCAATGACGGTCTTCCATCAAAATTAGTTCATATCTACATAACTTTAAGTACCTACCTAACCCATCTCCATCCAATCCTTGTCTCCGTTGAGGTCCAGCGCACGGTTCCAAACTTGAGTAGTAACCGTTTTAAATTTCTTCTGGCTAGAATTACTAACCTAACTACATATTTAAGGTATCTCTGAAGCCAATCCACGCCACATACCCCGTACTAAAAACGACAAGAAAAAAATCGCGGGCGTAAGAAGGGAGACGTATGTGATACTCTAAGAGTCGACAAATCGATGAGATGATAGGACGAGAAGAGAGGTAATTGTAAAGGGCGGGCTTCTGAAAGAATATGGTATTTGGGTGGGAATCGTGAGGGCGGAGGGTAGGGTAGATAAAGAATGACAAGAGGCACCGAAATAGCAGCCCGCAAGGAACGAAGGTGTTTTCTTCATGATTCTGGTCGACGAGGGTGATGTAGCAGGTAGAGGAAGAAGGGGCAAGGGGGGGTGCGTGATTGCAAGATAGATGATACGGCTTATCATCGAGGGATACCGCCATCTGGAATTTTGAGGAATGGCTTGCGCTCCCAGTCGGCCGCTTTCATGGCATCATTAGGGACTAGTGGACAGAAAAAAAACGGTAGTAAACTCACTTCGCTCATGCACCCAATTTCCCCACCAGTTCAAGGTGATGGTGCCGTTTCTAGGGAACTAGAGAAGCTGTTAGTCAAGTGTACATTAACTAGGAAAAGAAGGAAGCTTTACCTGCAAGGTGAAGAAGATAAACATGAGGGAAATGACAGTGCCTATGTGGTCGTGGATGATCAGTCAAAGGCGTTATGCCTGGACTCTCGGAGCAGGACGTACCGCTATCCAAAGCAGCGCTAACAACATAATTGAACTTGCTCCACCAGGCAAAGTTTCTCTTCCGGATGAGGTACTGGAATATAAATCCTACAGCAAACCAGGAAGAGTAATTGATCCCGGTAGCAGGTGGGATGGAAGAGACTCCATTCAGGATGACCGGCGTGCTAACGTATCTGATCCAGGAATTGGGGTATCGCCGCTGCCAGAGCCAGAACGGGACGGGCAGGAAAACACCGATAACCATGGCGTAGAGGTGCGGGTGGTATATTGATCCGACTCCGAACTGCTTACTCGGTCCGATGAGACCCCTGAGCAAAGGGTTAGTTGATCCATAATACGGCTTTGGAACGGGAGAAAAGCGCACCAGACGGCTGAAGCCGTGTAAAAGACTTGATTATGCGGACATGTCAACTGGCTCTTCTGGTTTGGATCACAGATGTCCTCGACATTGGCAAATATCCATGTCTTCACGCCAACCTGGATGAACGCGGCAAAGCAGGTGGCAATCAGTTGTACTGAGGTGAAAGCCATAATAAGCGGGGAAGTTTAGCGAAATGAGGAAGATGCATCATGTACCCAAAAATGTAGCGCGTGGAGGGACTTTGACGTAGTGGCCTAATTTTAAGTCTTGGATAAAGGAGGTAGCCTCAGTTAGAGTCTGGACCGAATACGCTTTGAACACCTGGTAGATCGCACACGTGAAAGTGAGTTCATGGGTGCGGTCGGGAGCAATTTCGTACCATGTTGGCCAGAGGATTACCCGGCAAGAGTGTCCCTGGGATGATCTGGGCAAGAATATTAAGGGTTATCTAAATCTCGACGTCAGATGTCTGTCGATGCTTCGGGAAAGGCAAGAAGCGTACACCCTGTCCAGTCATGGCATAGATAAAGCCAGAGGGAAGGATATAAACAACGGGGAGCAGAAGCGCCAGTACCAACGCCCATACAGGAACATTCGTGTCCCACACCTAAAGGGCAGGACGTCATCAGGATCTTGTTCTTGGGGAAGAATACGGGAAATCAAATACCTCAACGGCAACGATAGCCAAGCCGAAAAAGACGCAGAATGCACTCATGTACCACCAATCAGGGACTTCAGGGTAATTGCGCATGAGCTTCGCGTGGATGTCATCGCTCTCCACTTTCATCTTCTTGATGCCGTTGAGCAGACTGCGGCCATGGTAGAGAAGGGTGTGGATAATGACGCAGGTGCTCAGTGCAAACGCGAGGAGATATGTCATCGCGTAGGTAGCAGGGAGATAGAGCGGCGAATAGGCATTGTAAGCATCGAGGTCGAAGCGGTCGTCTTTGGTAAGAACTCTTTTGATATCGTAGACCTTGCCGAACAGGTCGTATGGCTCGTTGGCAGATATTGGGAAGTAGGCCAGTGACCAGGCCTAAGACAGAAATATAAATTGTCAAAATAGGTTGAGCAATTGAACCAGCTTACATTCGAGTAGTAAAGGATAGGCGTCAAGATCCAGTAGAATATGACGAAGCCAAGGAAGATGTGTACTTCAGCCCACCACGGAACTTGATTGACAGGTAAGCTTTATGCTAAAAATAATGAAATTCGCAAGCGTACCCATCATGGGACTACCGATCCAACTGATTTGAGTCCAGTCGAATGTCAGAACACTGAATCCCAGTCCAGAGTGTACACCGAAGATTTGATTCACGGCAACGTTGTCAGGTGCGGCCCAGCAAACGAAGGAGAAAACTGAAAGCGCTTCGAACAAGAACCCTGTTAAGTTTGTCAGAAGTCATGAAGCGGCATCAAAAAATACGAGGGTACGGACCAGGCAGGAAGAAGAAAAAGAAGCTTCCGATCATCACAATCATGAAGAACCGATAACGCGACATGCCCTTCCCGCCGGTCCTCCCGAGGCTCATACCCACGCCGTCATCTTCATCTTCGGCATGCAAGGTATTCAACAATGTACATGCAACCAAATTCTGCGGCCAAACCATGCTAGCGGGCCACACCAGGAAGCGACGACACAAGCCCGCAAGCCCGAAACCGGTCAGCTGCGTTGCAAGAACGAGCACGAGGGCGAACCAATACCCGAGCTTGAGCTCGTAGTACACCTCGGCAACCACGACGGCATTGAGTGCGTAGGGGTTACCCACGGCAACGTTGGCCATAATGAACACTAGGACGTGCTCCTTTATGTTCCAGGGGCCGGGATTGAGAGAGAATTCGATAGCGCGGGGGTATGTAAGTGGCCGGAAGAGGTTGATGAATAAGAGAGCCGGCCGTGAGGTATTTGCGTTAGGAACAGGAAGAATCGAGGAAGGGAGGTTGGGTATAGGAATGCGATATGTGGTTATGGGTAGTGTGAATGCTAGGAATTTGCCAAAAGGGTATGAAATCAGGAGGAGCGCGAGGGGAACTACAGTTGGAGCAGGAGAACGGAAATTGAAGAATACGTTGAGACCACTGCGGTTCAAGTGTCACTTATTATTGAGACAGTGAGAGAGAATTGTGACCGACCTGCTGATCATGCAAAGTATAAGGCCAACGAACCACATCCGGATTGTCAAAGCCGGCATGTCGGGGTCATCGATGTTAGATACGGAGGCACGAACCTCTGGGAAGGGGCTATCCTCGTCGTCTATCGCGTCGAAATCGAATTCCATTCTAGTTAAAGAGGGAGGGGAGGAGGGAGAGCAGGAGGTTAGCGGGAGTGAAAGGGATGACATGGATACACAAGAGGAGAAAACTAGTGAAAGATAGAATAACTGGATATGAGAGTATATGAAACGCGACGGTGGATCATTTCAGCACGTAGAAGTGCGAAGGTTCAGAGGACGTAAACGTGACCGCCGCGAGGACGGAAAATGAAGTCGAGAAGACGACAGAAAATGGCAATCGCAACAGTCACGCGTAGTGCAAAGAGCACGATGATCCCGCGAATGCAAAAGCAAAGGAGACAGATTCGGTGAGAAACTCACTTTATTGATCCTTCTCTGCTGGTATCGTCATCATCATCCATCATACTGCGCCCAATGCTCAGCGAATCTGTAATGGACGAGTCGTGTTTCTTTGGATGACTTCTCCGCCTCGAGGTCCCAGCCTCCATGTCCAAATCCTTCTCACTCGCCGTCGCACTTGCCAGACTGCCTCCTGGTAGAGATACCCGCACTTCGCGAGACTCGGCGGTGGTAGGCACGTTAGATATTGCGGTGCCCCCGGGGGTATCTAGTCTCCGTAGACGATAGTGGTCGCCCTCGGTATTATGGTTGTTAGAATCCGTCGAGGGTGGGGTTTGTGGAGGAGGTTGGAAGTATTGAAAATGAGGCGTAGATGGGCCAACGCCTGTCACGGAATCGGCGGGAAACCGTGCGTATGGATCGAATGTGGGCGAAGGGTAGGTTATGTATGGTGATGGGGCGGAATTTGCAAAGACCTGGTCTGAATGGTGGTCTGCAGGGTGAGTCTGGGGATAGTCGTGCTGTGATTGTTGTTCTTGCTGTTGCTTCTGCTGCTCTGCTGTTGAAGGAGGGAGAAAAGCAAACACATCTTCATCCTCGCTCTCCTCTTCCTCTTCCTCGAGATCATAATCAGGTTCGTAGGTATACTGCGGATTGTGGTCGTATTCTGCACCGTTTCCGGCCGCTGTGGTCGGACGGGCACCATTTGATGTGAATGGGCGAGACGAGCCAGCGGTCGAGGGTGGTCGCCGAGCCATATGAGTTATGGAGGTCGCGGAGACAGATTTCGAGTGCGGGAGGGACGGGGGCGACGGGGAAGGGGGTATGCTCGCCGTTGGTGGTGGTGGTTTCGCAGAGAGTTGGGGAGAATAGCTGGGAGAGCTGACTGGGAATTCAGCTCAGGCAATCATTCTCAAGCAAGGCACTTTGATGTGCCTGACCCCGAATGGCTATTTCCTTTCTCATCCACTGCTTTCCACTTTTTTCACCCAGGTCCCAGATTTAGATCCCGGGCCTCTTGAGCTGTGTCATAGGCTTCAAGCATATGTATCATTGAAGTATTGTAGAGTTTGCGCTGACCGTACTCTGGCGGGCTCGTTCGGCGATTATGGTAAATACGCGTACACGCTGCGGTACCACCACCACAGGAACCTATTGATAACTGCGATTGCACACCACCCCTGTCAGTGCCTTTCATGTTCCTGGAACCTCGAGGTTTGAGGCAGGCTGACAAGGGCGTCCGCTAGCCCCGTATCTGTAGCTCTGCCACCAATCACCCCAGTTCCTGGTTTGACACCCTCGAGGACGGACTTATACCGTGCCATCCTCCATCGGAAATCGATCTCATCCATAGGTATCTTCGAGTGAACGTTTGTCTCGCTATCAATATTTCTCCCGTCTCCCTAGCATAACAACCGTCACCGAATCACTTTACTTACCTCTGGCATTTTACGGTTGACGGACGTTGGCTCAACTCCTCTACTCGCCCGTGCACGGAAATATCCTCAATTCTGGGCCGTACATGCCATAGATCCCACGGATGAGTCGAAAACTTCTCCTGGCGTAAATTTCCTTTTTCCTTGACGCCGCCAAACCTGCTTGCAGTCACTGATTTGCCGTGCGGTATGTACGGCTTATCTTCCCTTGGTCTTCCCCTTATCCCCGGCCTATGTCAACGCGATCCTTCAACCGCAATGAACCATGCCCGAGCCATTACCGTACTTCACTCAATTAATTTGATACCACGACACCTTCAGAATGGTTAACCCTACCGGACAATGGCGGTGAGTCCTCCTTATGTACCCTTCCCCAGCTCAAAACCTCAACATGCATAAGCTGACGTGGTATGTCAGCTTAGATCCGCCTGTGGTGTGACCTGAGGAGCACAAGATAACAAAAGCCAATGACATGAGGTAAATACCGAGCCAAGGAGTTAGCCTACGAAGTTGTTAGCCAGCTGCTCAGGAGTTGCGGCGTTGCGTAAATTCCAATAACCCTGTGTCTTGTAATCCCGCGTTCAGTTTTTCACTCAGAGGTCAGTGTCATTCGTGCAGACAGGAGAAATGTTCTCTTCCATTTCTGACGAAATTTCTAACAACGATACTCGCTTCCGCCCATCCTGCGACGCCCTGGCGACACCTATTGAATTCACCACAACCAAGCACGACACCCGCGGCTATTCGCGACGCAGCTGTCACTTACAAGTCTCGTCTTGACATTGTCTTGACAGCCTGGAAGAAGGATCGATACATAACGGCCTTTTACGTGATTGGCAGCCTGGAGAATTCATGGCGACCTCCCACCCGTGAATTGTGACGCTACTAGTAAGGACTACCTACCACGGGCCCTTTATGCGCAGCAGATCGCAACCGTGAAGCTCGGGTGCGGAGATCGCAAGCACCCCACAAAGCATGCAGGGAGTTGGCATGAATCACAGTGAGGTCAGGGAAGTACAAGTTCGACATCGAGACCCCAGGCTCGGCATGCACTTGAATCTCAAGGGTGGAACGACTGTTGTGAATCTGTGTGTCTGCGTATGATGATGATGGACGCAATGTTTACCCATTTCGGGCAACGTCACCCGGTGGGAGGATGCCAGAACCATCCTCAAAGCGTATAGTAGCCACCCACATTTCGAACAATGATAATCTAAAGAATCGATATCGTGGTATTGGATTCTCAGCGCTATAACTTACAATCGAGGGGATAGCACTACTTAGCACCCTTTGCATGCTGTTCGGCACCGCAGCCTGGCTCTCAATTTGTACATTCTCGACAACTCACACATATTTACATCACAAGACATCCACCGCAACCTCAAGAACTCACCCCTCCCCCATCGACCCCATAAGCACTACCAAAATCGATCAGCCAAGCGCCTCCCCCATCACAAAACCAAGACTCACAAATACTCGTCCCAAACCGCTTAATAGAGTACTAACCCCCAAAAACCATCAGCCTTGTCTCCAACTTCTCGTAAGCCAGAAGACGACGAACCTCAAAGGTGTCCCCGGAGAGCATCACCACGTCCCCATGCACCATCGTCACCACCACCGCCTGCTTCTTCTCCTTCACCGGTGCGCGCTTCTTCACCACCGGCTCCTCCACCTTGTCCACGTCCATGGGCTCGATACGTCCCATCGGCATGGGCGTGGGTTCTTCAACGTGATCAGCGTCAATGAGGGAGATAGCCTCCATCCGCATGAGCATAGGATCATCCAGGTCCGGCGTATAAGGGCCCGCCCCACCCATGACCACATCCCCATCCCCATCCACGCCCATATCGTCGTCCACCACTTCCACCTTCACCTCAACGAGAGTGACTTTTTCCGCCTCCACGACCGCGACCGGAACTGGACCCGGAATTGGCAACCCCGACTTCGGCACCAACGTAATCGCAGCCTCACAACCCAGCAGCATCAGCACCACCGGATGCTCAGCGCACCTCAACGCCGAGGCTCCCTACCAAGCAAACGTCAGCCATCTGCCTGCACGAAAGGATAAAACGCACCTTCCGCGTCCCAACAACGACCCACGCCACCACCTCCATCCTCTCCATCCCCACCTCCTTCTCCCCATACACCCGCACCCGCTCAAGCATCACCTCCCTCGCACGCCTCATGCACTCCGGCGCATCCCCCCACGCGACCGCGCCCTTCTGCGGGCCCACCGCGCAGGAGAAGTACGGATCTAAAGGGTTGACGGTTGTTAGAAGAGGGATGGGGGAAGGGAGGGGGGGAAGGAAGGAAAAGACGAACTTGATCCACCCATCTGCCTTCTCAGCTGAACACGTATCTGCACCTCCCTCAACAGCGTCCCCGCCTCTCCCTGCAGCCCCGGTGCGTTCCCCGTGAACACGTGCGTTATCCTTCTCTCCCCCTCTCCCTCCGTCTCCTTCCCCTTCCCTTTCCTCTTCCCCTCGTCCCCTGGGCCCCACACGTACGCGAACGTCCGCATGCCGTCCCCCCACATCGCCACGACCCCATCGACGACCCCGCCCCCCGGAAGCACGTTCACGGGATGCGACACCGGCGCCGCCTGGTGTCGATCACGCAGCTGCCCCAGCTCCACAGCGTATCCCTCTTCCGGGTCCTTCTCCTCCTCCCCCTCATCCTCCTCTTCCTCGGGCCCTTCGTATTGACGCTGAAGCTCCACGTGAAGCTGATACTCCTCCTCATCCCGGAACATCCCCCCCTCCTCTCCTTCCACCTCCCCCCTTTCAACCACTTTCCCCCGAAACACCGTTTTCGCCTTGGCTTTCCCCTTCCCCTTCGCCCTCCTCCTCCGTACCCCCTCCTCGCACCCCACCCCCACACACCGCCGATGCCTCAACATGCTCCGAAAGCTCACCCTTCCGCACCCGTCCGGGCCGCACCACCACCCCCTCGGGATGTCGCCCGCCCCCGGAGAGGCGAACATGTAGTTGGGGAGGGGGGTGTGGTAGCGCTGGTGGAGGGGGAGGTTGAGCGTGTGGAGGAGGTGGTAGTTTGGGTGGGTGTTGTGTTGGGCGAGGTAGCGCGGGGAAGTTGTGTTGGTGTCTTCCTCGTCCTCGGCTGCTGGAGAGACGGCGGGAGCGGTGGGAGACCACCAAGGCCGGAGCGAAGTTGTCGAAGGGTCTCCGTGTGAGAGAACCTCCTCACCGCTCGGAACCCACGTACACCCGAAGCGCCATTCCATCGTCCCCCCGACCTGCCCCACCTCCAGCGTCTTCACTCCATCAGGCAAAACCATACGCCTTTCCTGTAGAGTACGACCTCCCAGTCAGCCCGACGAAACGAGACAGAGGAGAAAACCCACCTGGAGACTCGTGACCTTGAAGAACCCGAGATACGCGTAACAGCACTCCTCGGGCACGGCGATGCGCCAGCGGTGAAGGAGGAAGGCGCGGGCGACGATGGCGACGATGGGCGTGCCGGCGATGTAGGCGTCGCAGAGGGCGACGACCTCGGGCGGGAGTTTGCATGGTATAAGCTCGTCGGGCCTTGGGTCGACGGGGGCGGCGAGGGACTGCGGCTGTGTCACGGCGGGGTTTGGGCCAGTTGTGTCCGAGGTCGAGGGGCCGGCGTGATGGGGTCCATCGACGTCGATCTCGATGGGGAGTGGAGGGTCTTGGACGCGTGCACGGAGGTTCGTAGGAGGCGTTTGAGCGTCCTTTGGGGGAGGAAGGGCCCATCCCGATGCGGTCAAAGTCGGCTCTATCCATGGTAAGGGGCCATCGGGATATTGGCCGTCGACCTCGGTAGGCCATGCCCAGAGATGCTGCGGAGGTGCTGGTTCCATCTTGATGGGAGGTCGAGGATCACGAGGCCGTTCCCGGTGGCCATCCGACATTCGCTCCGTTGAATAGTCCGTGACGACTTTGCTGTTTCTGTCCGCCGTATTCGATAAACGCGAATGATGATCAATTCCATCCCCAGCGAAAGGCAGGTTCGTCGGGACGGAGGGCTGGCTGGATGAGGAAACGATATCTTTTTGGACGTAGCCGTTGCATACTTTGCAATTGCGGTCGAATCTGGTGCGGCTGCATGAGCAAACCGAAGTAAGAGGCGACTCGATCCAATCATGGTGAGGTGAAAGAGTAGTTTGAACAGATAACATGATCGCTGGTGGTGGTGGTATGACGGGTGATCCGACAGCCGTAGTAGATCTTGTCAGCTTTGGATGCCCAGGTTTAACGTCGCCCTCCGGAGCTGATGGTGGATCCGTCGGAACCGGGGTTTGCTTGGATAAGGCCTGAGTTTCTGCTTCACTGCATCTCTTGCAATTCCCACCAACGCTTGTTCGCGTACATGGACATTCCCTAGGAACCGGTTTTGTCTGCCAACTCGAAAGGGAAGGGTGGATATCCGAAGTAGATGCGTCGATCCTTGAAGGTGGTATGGGCAATCTAGTATTGATAGGTAAAGATGGCGCTGGTGAATCATATGGGATGGACGGGCTGGCATCAGCAGCGATTCGTTTGAACTTGGGGAGCTTTGAGGTTGTCTGCTTGGTCCGGGAGGGTCCGGGTCCAGCAGGCAGTCGTAGAGGCCGACGAGGCGCCGAGGGACCAGCGGCGGGAGAAGGCACATACGCAGCCGATGGACTGACGGTCAAGGGAATAGCTTCCAGTGGTCCAACATCTGCAGGCGATGGTGTCACGTGAGAGACGTGTGATCTCGGAGCGGAGGAAGCAGCGGCGGGTGTAGCAGAGGCGTGGGCTCGGGATGGAGGGTCGGTCGAAGGACCGACGCTGGGTGGTCCAGCAACGGCACACGGGAACACTACTGTAGGGGCGCGTAATCCAGACGAGGCGTGATCAGCAACCGAGAACGTTCCAAGAGCTGAATGACCAGGTGACAGCGCCAGCTTCCGAAAAGTGTTCGAAAAAGTATCTGTAAGGTGAGCATATCAGTTTATCTCTTAACAATAGACAGAAGAACACCAACATACGTTCAGTTTTGTCAGGAGACCGAGTTGGAGTACTCCAGTCTTGCGCTTTGCTGCCGGGTGGGAGGAGAATGGGTGTTGGGGGAAGATTGGAGAAAGAGCCTGGAATAGGGCGCGTGTTTGGACCTTGTGATGGAGCCCGTAGCTCTGACTGGCCGGTAGCGCCGCTATCTAAACATCCGTCACGAATGGGAGATAATGCCGCCAATTGTTCAATTTGAGTCTGTTGTTCTCCGCGGGTCGTCGTGATCGTCGTTGTAGATTTGTCGACAGTTTGATCGGCAAGCGTAACAAGGTCATCAGATAGGCAGACGAAGTCTCGAATCCTGGAAAAAAGGAAACAATGAGCACGTCACAGATGGACTAGTAGGTAGAAACAAGCTCACATTTTCAATTCAAAGGAGATTCCGTCGCCACCGAGGTCAGAAACGATGATCCCATTGGTTGCTCGATCCTCGACGAAGATCACAGGTGTAGGTGACAGTAGCCATGTGACGCCGTTGACGGATTTGGAGAGTTCGGGCAAGGCGGATACCAGCTCTTCTTTACTCTGGATAAGTGTTAGGAAAGGGAAATCCATCGTATCGATGGAAGGAGCTCACACCACACCATATCGAAGGTTGTATGACGGGTTGATCGTCGAGCCTTGATGTCGATGAAGTCCCGACTGCGAGTTGAATTGAAGGTTGTGGTTTCGCCAGACTCCATTGAGGTTCGCCGTTCGCCAATGCTTGCTCTTGAGGGAGCATCAGAAAACCACAAGAAAAAAAAAGGCCTTGTACTCACTTTTTCTCCTCGTTGTGACGCCTGTCTTCGCCTTTGGCTCCTTCGCTTCCTTGACCTCCTTGACCTTCTCACCCCCGTCCAGCTTCGGTTTTACGATCCTTTTCTTGACCTTCGCCTCCTTCTCCTGTAATACGCCCGTTTCCGGCATCGTGTTTGATTCCCTTTGGTCTGCCAACTCGTTCGCCACAATCCCCGGGACCTTCGTGTTCTTCCTCCTCTTCACCACCTTCTCCTCGGCCAACCCGTCCTCCAGCGGTACTTTAGGCAATCGTTCCGTCGGTTGAGTCGACACCGGTAGCGTAGTAGTCTTCCTTGGTCTCGCCACCTTCTTATTATGCTTCGCCTCCTGCACCTCTACTCCATCCACCGTTTCGGTCGAGGGTTTACCCCCTTGCATACGCTTCCGTTTCCGGGGTGTTGACGTGGGGCCAGACACTTCAACGTCACCATCAATTGCACGTCTAGACTTCTTCAACGTCCTTCCCCTCTTCGATACCACAGTTGTAGCGGTCGCACGACCGGCGTCCAGAGGAGCATGAGGATCGTGTGAAGGTCCTGCCACCGAGCTACCCAAGGAAAACGGCTGTTGGCGTATGACTCGTGGCTGAGAGAGTTGGATAGTATTCGTTAGCAATGCTTGACCCTGTCCTTCCCCACCAGGCTGGAGGCTAACCTGTGTTGGATCATGCCGCGACGTGTTTCCCTGGAAGAAGTTCACTTCATCCAACTCTTCCCTCTTCATGTACATAGATAGAGACTTGTCTTCGCGCTCCCGTTCCCCGTCCTGCGAGATCGCGACCGTGTCCATGATGGCGAACTTCTGGATCCGGAAGTGTCGCGTTGATCACGATTCAATAGTCACTGACAATCATGGGAATTCCTATAATCAGGTTCAGCAAGGGTTGGTTGGTGAGCCGCTAGAAACCTGGCTGAGGCACGGGCTGCGATGAGAGAGTGGGGCTGGACGTTGGCAGAGCCTGTGAGCGCGAAGTTGATGCATCATTGCGATGGTTCTAAGTCACGGTAAATTATTCAATTTCTGCTATTTGCTTCAATTCGTGACCTAATTATAATTCTGATCATTTTCACTTGCAAGTTGCAAGTCATTCAAGGCTGTAAACTCTTCGAAATGGGATATTGCACCCGTTGACTTCAGAAGTTGAATAACCATGGTAACACCGGAGGCAAACACTAAGGCAGTTGAACTTCAGATGCCCTTGGGGCAGTTGATTCACGTTTGACTGGCGGTCGTCCTGCGGTTCCATCAATTATGTACTTAAATGTTGTCATGTGAGCTATCCAGCCATCCAGACCGAGTCTGCGAGGCAGGCCGAGGCACTCCCCAGCCCTATCGAGGCAAGCGGAACTCACCGGTGTATGACGCCGATGTAATTACTTCCGATTCCCGATTCACGATCACGCTCTTTCATCGCGTTCGCGTTCCCTTTGTTCTGGACATGTAGGTATAAGTTTCGTGTGCCATGCACCACACACATGTTGTAGACTTACTCGTTAAATTGATTTCTGACCTTTCTACCTAACTATCATCATCACCATGCCCGAGGGTCAATCATCGGATCCTCAGACTGAAGAGCCCGGTGCTTCAGGACGCAAGCGCAAGCGGTCGCTGGACAACTCCATCCCTGGCACTTCAAAGAAAGCTCGAAACAAATTTGCTCATCGAACAAAGAAGCCCAAGAAGCCAAGCGACTGGCACTTGAAGCGGAAAGACGTCCCAAAAGACGCGGAAGCAACAAAGGTGCGCACCTCGCGTGTTCAATTGCTTCACAGGTCTTAGTATCTCGCAGGCGGCACTGGAGCTCCATCTCCGTACCCTCTGGCGCCTACCAGATCAGACTGCCATCCCACCAAAGGTCACGAGCGCCGACAAAGAACCTTTGACCCGGCGTTTCTCCTCTGAATCGCAGGTGAGGAGCACGGTCACTGCCAGCCTGGAACAGAACGCAGGCCACATCCGAAGAGTTCAAGCCACCATAGATGACTTCTTGGGGTCGCTTAAAGAGGGCAGCACGGTTTCGAACAACATCAGATGCATTTCGGAGTCACACTTGCTCCTCATGTTCAGGACTGTGGCGATTGTCGGGCTTTCGCGATGGGTGCCCGATATCCTCAGTGACAATCCCGAGTCCTTGTACAACCTACTTCACAAGCATGTCGCCCTCCAGACATTCGAGCAGGTCTCCGCCGCCTTTGGCTACTCACACATGGGGATCAATCTACCCTGTGTTCGTGACTTTCCACTCATGCGCAAATTCTATCGAAGCTTTGTATTCTCCTATATGCACGATATCGCCAAGCTTGAGGCGAAGAGCCCGGGGAGCGTTGCCAAAGGCAAGCAGACAACTACCGTCTACAAACGCCGCCACGAGGTATGTATTCAGCTCGCTACAGTAGCCGTCTTACTGACTAAGCTCAATAGCTTATGATGAGCAGAGTCGATGTCCTCAAGGCCCAAGGCCACAATAGGCGGGTTCTTGCCTTGGCTGGTGAGACTGAGGCACACTCTGATGATGAGTTGACGGAGGGCGACACGATCTACCGCATCAAAGACAAAGAGGGTTGCGCAGCCAAAGTCCAGAAGTTCTTCAGACTGGCTGATGTGCAGCGCCAGCGGATAGCTAGGGCAAAGAGAAAACAGCACAAGTCAGTCAATATCCCAATTTTCCAACCAAGTGACTAATCATTCTTTCCATTACACTAGGCCAGAACGTCGTCGCGAGGCTCTCGAGATGCCACAGGTGTCAGAACTTACTACACTTCCGAAGGAGGTCCCCATAGATTGGTTCGACCCCATCTATTTCACGTCGCATTACCCCTTGCGGAATTTTGCGAGACATGGGAACAGTGCGCACGTTGGAAGAATCTGCCCGAGAAAGAATTCATGCAGACATTTGGTGATGCCGTACTGAGTCAATACAACATGCCTACCGAGGAGGAACTCGAACAGCTTGAGCGTTACGAGGAGGGGAGCGGGTCGGAGAGCTCCTCGGACACTGAGGGGAGCGAGTAGATCATGGATTCCTGAATGTCTTCTTTTTTTAACCCAGCTCGTCAGCAGAATCTGATTCATCGGCATCGGTCCACCGCTCATCCTTTTCTATCTCTTCAGCTTTCTCTGTGTCCTTCTCATCCCTTCCAATACCCCAGAGTACACGAAGATGGTGTTTCAAGACACCCTCGAGCCAGTTATGCATAAACCCTAGTACGACGTGTTTGACAGGATCCCAGTATGGCAGACAATGCAGTGGAGTCCATCGGACACCAGTCGCAGTTTCCTGAGCCTCTCGAGCACTTTTTGTTATCAGATTTAGCCACGCCTCTGCCTGTGCTGTGCACCAGTACGCACTTGCCAGGACTGAAGATCAAGGTCTTCAATCTGAGCTTGGGTACAGAGGCAGAAGGAGCAGAACATCGTGGCACTGTGCCCCAAGAAGCCAGCAGTTTTGCGACTGCCCTCGAGATCAGCAATGAGAGGTGCAATTTTAACTGGCACCTGAATACCCTCAGGATGTTGAAATGTCGGTACAAGTTGGCCTGGTGCTACGCCATACTTGATGACGGATGCAATGACAGGTTCGAGGAGATGGGAGATGGTAGTAGTGTCAGGAAGATTGGGAGGAGGTGTGAGACCAATAATAAAAGTATTTTCTGGTCGATAGCGGAGGTTTGGCGGGAGATTCAAGCAGTAGAGCACAATAGCGCCACAAGAAACCTTTTTACCTATCGATATGATGAGTGATGTGTTTAGACAGCTGTTTTTCGACCTACCAGCTATTTTGTTGGTAAAAGGGTTAAACCAATCAATATAAATCCCAAATACTAGATGATACGGTGACTGTTGGAAACCGTTCAAATCGCCCCATGCGGGACTATCCTGAATGTCACCCATAGTCGCACCAAAAGCAGCAGGTGGATGGTCCATGCGCCGGCGAAAAGTCTCCGCAAGGCTATCTTCAATAATTTTGCGAGACAGAAAAAACTGTAGCCAGGAATCAAAGGATTGCGTGGTATACAGGCGTCGTGGAACCCATTTTGGGCCCTTCTGAGTGTTCTGAGATGTCCATAGCTCTGTATTGCAAGGACGAGACTTAGGAGAAGCCTTCCACTCGCATTGCCAAGGAATAGGCCTCGGGAAAAGAGAGAAGCACCGAGGGCAACAAGCTGTTCAAATGATAACGCTGGAAGGGCCGGCAAGCGGCAAAGCCCGCTACCTGATGTGGAGCCTTCGGCTCGTCAACAAATGTCGTGAACGTTGTCTTCAGAATGAAATGCATTGGAGTGTTAATGCTACTACTAAGTAAGGGTAAGACCAAGTAGGTGATATCCATCTACACTCGGAGGGTGGCTTGGGGAAAGCAATGCGGAAAACAGGTCGTGGCACTGGAGCATGGGCAGCTTCGAAGGTGAACGAGAGAGACTTCGAGTGAGGTTGATGATCGATTTCAACGTTGGCGAGAGTCCCAGCGATGTAGAAGGCCATGACCAGCAAAACGACGGGGTAAAGGAGATACAAGGAATCTGAAGAGGGGTCGAAACTTGAAATTTTGAAAGGCGAGTACAGAGGGGCAAAGTGGGCAAACTGCCGGTTCCCGAAATCCTGATCGAGGAATAGGTTCCCACCATCAGATCTGGCAATCTACAGCCAAAAATCGATTTTGAAACGCCTACAAGACCCACTACCTGAAGGTAGCGGGAATTTCTGGTTCTGTGCAGTAGAGCTGGTAAGCCGTACGGACATCACGGGGAATTTTGATGTTCGAAAGCTTGACATAGACTTGACATAGACCCCAGAGGAGGAAAGAGACACCTCAATGAGGTAGAGAGTCGTGGAAATGATAAGTTGTACTGCACGAAGGATTGTATTGGCGACAGAACGGCTCATACCAGCTCTGATGTGGAGCCAGGTCACAAGAACACAGACCATCTTCACAATGAGCGCTACAGGAAAGTCAATTTCTGGAATAATCATCAGTCGCGACCGCCGATCACCGAGAATCCACGGCCCACCTTTGGGAGCATTGGAACCTCTAGAATGTTTCGTCACAGAGGCTGGGGACGGTGATCGCTTCCGCCGCTTGGGCGATGCCGGCCGTTTATCCCGTTTCTCATGCTTTAGACGTGTTGATACATCCACTTGCTGTCCTGGTTGTTGGACCCCATGGATTGTGACAGTCTTTGTACTGCAGATTGTACAGCTACATATGACTGGAGCCATCGTTGAATGAGGGGAAGGGGAATCAGGATTATGTCTGTTATCTCGCGGCCATCCATCACTACAACTTGTCGAGACTCGACACCAGTCAGACCGCCGGATTCCGATCCATCAGCAAAAACTGCTCAGCAATATTACATAACTGATGACAACCGCCATCCAACTACGGATCGACTGCCTCAAGGGCATCCGGAATTCAACTGCCCCATTAGGGGTCTTCAGAGTTGGCGCAACGGCCGTTTCGAAACGGTAATTTCAGTTTTGAGAACAAAGCTTTGAATCGAAACCACTTTGACCGCTCGAAGGCACCCCGTTGCGATTTGTGATTTAAACTGTTTCAACATCGAGCTGAGCTTGATTTGAGCAACTGAGAGATGGCGGTGACCCAAACTTGAGATAACGCGCTGATTGACTGATAAGGAAATGTCAATTTATCTTGCCCTTCACAACTATTCTGCGGGATCCCGGAGATGCCTCGTCCACAAAATGTCAACAGCAGATGAACGCGCTTCTTTCGAGTGAACGTAGCGCGTTGTGCGACGGAAAATACGAAGTTACCAAGTATCTCACCCACGTCCACATCGGGCATCTCCGACTGAGAATGAAGCTCCGTTCGAAGCCGCAACAGCATGCTGAAAACCAAAGTGATGCGGTTTCGATTTTGTGACTTGCCGTTGCAACTTTTTTGAAACGCTCGAAATCTTTTTCTTTTTAAACAGCCGTTTCGAAACGGCCGTTGCGCCAACTCTGAAGACCCCTATTGTTTGCCTCCAGTGTAAGTAGGTTCATGGTACATGTTAGAGTCCAAGTGTCAAAATAAAACAGGAAACGCTACCCGCGTCGAGGGGTCGAATTTATTGATGGAAGCCCGTTGGAATTGATCCATGATCCATGGGTTTGTAGCAGCAGACTCTCGACTCCCGATGTTGAGGCGCTATGATCGCCTTCTCCGATATATCAGGGATGCCCGGACCAACCGAAGGCACTATAATTATAACCAGTCTTCCTTATCTCCCCGACACGACCATCACCACATTGCACGCCCATTCAGAAATCTATACGTCTGAGAATATAACGGAGGGTGATGATCAGTTGGGAGCTGTCAGTAGTCGACACAACCTGGCAATAGCGGCACACGGTATCAACGCAGTGAAATGACCAACGTTAGCCGGGTCCGGACCCAGGTGAGCACGGAGGGCGGGACCGCCACGATACATTCTGTCAATTCGATCCTGCGCAGCGTGTGCAGAATCAAATGGTGGCGGACAGTCTGAACGACGTGTTCTGTCAATGTTTAAATAGACGAGTAGCGCGGGGGAGCTACCGCTAAGTATTTACACTGCACGACATTCTAAAACTAGCAAGAGATGTGTTAAGTTGCTCCCGCGTGTAGAAAGCAGAACGCACCTTTAATGTCTCGGGCGCTCATCAAAAAGTATCGACGTCGCGATATCAAGCTGTTCGTGGCCAAGCGAATAGATAAAGGACATGGGTGGTAGGCTCAAAAGCCTGACATTCTGCATCTCTTGTTAGCATTTCAAACCGGTCGATCACCTTGGTACTGTTACCCCGTAGTCCAAATTTATCGAATCGATCTCGAGATTGACTCCGGACAGTAGAGGTGCCTTGCGCAATCCGCTATCCGCTATCGTGATCCATCAGCCAAACATGGCACTGTACGAGGCAGCCTTGGACAGCCTGTTGCGGAGAGTGTTCGATAGGTTTCGTGCCGCCGAGGAACATGCTTTACATCACGCTGCGGGAGCCCAAGACCAATGGGGCGCGAGAATATGAAACCCTGTAAGGTCGGTCGACGCTTCAGCGACGCTCTGTGCCGACTTCGCAATAAGCACGGCCTGTTTGCACCTATCCATTGCTCCAGTGGCTTGAAAAGACGCTGAGAACCCGCCTGAATACGTGACTCGAAGTATCTCTTTCTGGATCCATTCAGTAGGCTGCCAAAATCTTCGGTCGGGCATGAGATTCGTTTGGGAGTGTTTGTTGTAAGGTGGTCTTATTCGGGATTAAGTAGACGAGGAATTTCCACCTTGTTGTGCTCTATTCTCCCATCGAAGAATCAATACCCTGCGGTCAAACAGGTAAACGTCGCCAGGCTATGTAATTGGGTAGTCGGCCCTCACGACTCCTTGACCGTGAAAGATACGTTTAGTTTGGCTCTGTTTGATCTTGGGGGGGAACGTCATGTTTTCTTTCATTCTTCCGAATGCCGATGGTTCCGACAATCACTTCCGCTTACATCGAGAACTTTGCTCAATCGCGATTCGCCATATGGATACTACATGGATACTACGATGCCGAAAAGCTGTACTAGAACTTACGGTGTTCGACAAAACTGCGTACTAGAAGAAGCCTCTAGACTCGTACTCCATCCCAGAGCCCTCCACACCGTGGTGCTCGGGCCCCTACTCATCCAGCCCAAAATTTACTCTGGGTCAGCTTCCAGAAACACATCATCATCTTTCTAGGGAAAACGGAGACTATTCGTCGGTCCAGCGCCCTGCCGCTTAATTTTGCCGTGGGTCAATCACCAAAGGTTCCAAACATAAGAGATATGCAGTTGCGCGCCGACGGGAGACTTGTCAACCTCCGAGAGGCTGTGACGTCCACTCTGAGAAAGAAGTGGCGGAGGATCGTTCCTGATACAAACCATCATGGCACCCTTGGAGACGGATCATGGTATCCGCCCGTGTCCCATTCGAGCTTGCCGACGATATCCAGAGCCACTTACTCGAAAATATCTCACTGGAGCAGCGCCAGATTTGGGGACTATGTCTCATCATACACTAAGGGATCTATCTAGCACCTGACGAGTTTCAACCGACCTATTTAACGGCCCCAGGCGAGCCACCGATTCCCATCCTCGCTCTTCTTTCCTTCTTTTCTTCGCTCGACATGCGCGTCACTAGATTTTCCGTGGCTGTATCGTCAGGTTTACTCTCTGCTACTCTCAGCCAAGCAGCCCTACTATCCAAGGTCGCCGACATACCTAGTAATGTCAAATTCGATTTCATCATTGTCGGTGGTCAGTATTACGCCGCACCCTAGATGATTATCACTGTCAACATACTCATCGTGGCGTACTACAGGCGGTACTTCAGGAAATGTCGTGGCAAACCGATTGACGGAGAATCCCAAAGTCAACGTCCTCGTTCTCGAAGCTGGCCCATCGTACGCGCATTGTGTAATATCTATATCTCGGGTTACTGACCCAGGATTATCCATCTAGAAATGACGGTGTTCTCACTTCCGAGATCCCCTTCTTGGCGCCTGAGCTAACACTGCCATCGCCATTCGAGTGGAATTACACCACGACAGCACAACCCGGCCTCGCCGGACGCGCCATCCCCTACCCAAGGGGACATATCCTTGGAGGCAGCAGCTCCACAAGTTCGTTCCATCTCGCCATCGCTTCGCCTGTACTTTGTACTGAAGTGAATCCTCGTAGATTGGCTCGTTTACACCCGAGGATCAAGCGAAGACTTCGATCGCTACGCAAAGGTGACAGGCGACCAAGGCTGGTCTTGGAACGGTATCTTGCCGTACTTCAAGAGGAGCGAAAAGTGGACCGCGCCCGCAGATAACCACAACATCACTGGGCAGTTCAACCCCTCCGTCCATGGCTTCAAGGGCGACGTCGCCGTCAGCCTTGCCGGATTCTCGACGCCAATAGATGAGCGCGTTATTCAGGCTACTTCACAAGCTGGTGACGACTTCAAGTTCAACTTGGACATGAACTCTGGAAAGCCTCTGGGTCTCGGTAAGACTTTCATACGCTTGATTCACGATTCATGCTTATGGTTTATCAAGGCTGGGCGCAAAGTACTATCAATGGAGCTACGCGAAGCTCTTCCGCAACTGCCTACTTGGCACCTAACTTCATGCAACGCAAGAATTTGTATGTCGTCGTGAACGCCCAGGTTTCGCGTGTAATCCAATGCAGCGGAGGGAGAACCCCTACTTTCCGTGGTGTAGAATTCCGCCAAAGCGCCGGAGGTGGGTTCTCGCGTTTTCCCCATCTCAGTCTTGACTAATGACGTTCATTTTGCCAGGACCTGTAAAGACCTTGACCGCGACCCGAGAAGTCATCCTTTCGGCCGGAACTGTCGGTACTCCACACATCCTCTTGAACTCTGGTATTGGGAACAGCAAATCGCTCAAGGCTCTTGGCATCAAGCCTATCGTCGACCTCCCCGATGTTGGAGAGAACCTCTCTGATCACCCAGTGGTTGGTAATCCCTTCCTCGGTATGTTGTTTCATAGTTCCCTCATAGTGCTCATACCCATCGAATGACAGCGAACTCGACTGATACCTTCGAGAGCATCCGACGAAATACCCAGTTGACAGACGATGCCCTGGAACAGTGGCAAGCCAACAAGACTGGCCCATTCGTTGACACCATTCTGGATCACATCGGCTTCGTGCGGATTGACAAGAAATTGGTGCCTAAACAAGACACTGCTGCCGGACCCAACACACCTCACTACGAAGTCATCGTCTCGGTAAGTCTTTTTATGTTGAACTTACAATCCATCTGCTAACCAGCGCTTCGACAGAACGGTATCCCTCCCGGCCCCGCTCCCCCCGCTGGCAACTTCATCGTTCTCACCACCATCGTCGTAGCCCCCAGCTCACGCGGCTCTATCAAGCTGAAATCCAACAACCCCTTTGATGCCCCCATCATCGACCCAGGCCTTCTCAAGACCGATTTTGACAAACTCATCATGCGCGAGGCCATCAAAGGTATCAACAGGTTCCTCAAAGCTCCCGCGTGGAAGGGATACGTCGTCGGGCCTGCCGGCGCTCTTGCGAATGCGACTGATGACGCTTCGATCGATTCCTACGTCGCGAACAACTCTGGAACTCTGTTCCATCCTGTCGGTACCGCCAGCATGTCGCCCAAGGGTGCCAACACCGGTGTCACAGATCCTGATCTTACGGTGAAGAAGGTGACTGGTCTCCGTATCGTCGATTGCTCCGTATTGGTGAGTTTTCTTTGACGTGGGTTCGGATGGGAACTCATAGGTTTAAATCTAGCCCTTTGTTCCCTCCGCACATACACAAGCAGCCGCATACGCCGTCGGCGAACGCGCCTCCGATATCATTAAATCGGCCTACAGGCTTTAATCAATTGATCAGACTTATCACCCTCATTTATCGGCTCAGCCTACAACCGTACCTATCTTTAATATAATTCAGTGGCCTGGTGTAAATCACCGAGTCCACCCGGAGCCGGATTTGACAAGCATCAACCATGCATGAACATCATTCCTTTCAACTTCCCTGGATTGCGTGGAGGTTCATTCCCTCGATGAATAACACGTCAGTCGTTCACGCGTCCAAGTCAAGCGGATTGGCTTCCACATATCAAGTACTACTTTGTACGGAGCAGCGCCTGCATTTTCAATGAGAGATGGTCTAGCTTAGAGTCCCTTAGACCAGATCATAACAAAAGATCATGACTGACCCACCAGCGTGCACCAGATTTCACAGCATCTAGGGTGAAAGCAGACGTATGCACCACGCCAAGCGACGCATGCATGAGAGGAAATAGAGTAAGAATCTACATAGCCTAGCTGGAAAGCTATATCATCTCCGAGTCCATGAAGCTGGTCACGAAGAGAAGGCTCTGGCTAACGGCCTGAGTAGATCTTCTCGGTACCGGAATTGTGTATCCATAAGCGGCCTCCATGGAAAAGATGCTCGGTTCGACAGCTGCAGCCGCGTGTGTTGGTTCTTTAGGGGTATTTTGATTCTTCTGCTTGTTCGAAATGATGACAGACGCTCTTGTTTGGCCTACCAGTTGCAACCAAAATTGGCCATCGACATCTTGTCGACATCTGCGCATAGCTAAAAATCCACCAAGGGCTAAATAAGTCGTGTTGAGAAATGACGCCCGGGCCGTTCTGTAGAATGGGACGGTGGAGACCGGAAGCAAAGGGGAAGGATTGAGATAAGGCCGGAGGGAAGTTCGTGGATCCCGCATCCATACGTTCGCCCATCGGAGGAAGCCAATACATAGAGCTCAGAAACCCATGCAGCCGGAAGCACACATCGCTTCACGCAGGAGCAAATTGTTTCGGGCGGAGGGCTCGTGGATGACCAGTATCCTGCCGGCTTCGCTGATGGTGGCTCAAATAGAACTTTCAGTGCAGGAACAGCTCAGCAAGATAGGGCTAGGTGGCGACAGCAGAATTATTTCTGTACTTGTCAAAAGCTTGTCACGAGTGAGCTCGAACGCATGGTCGTAATTTAACCAAGTCGGGGTTGGTAGAAGACATTTCAGAGCCTGAATATCTGTAGACCTCACAAGTTGAAGATGGCGAGGTGTAGTCCTTGAGTATGGAAGAATCTGGCACGCCTCTGCATAGTCAAGAATTGTGGACTTCCTAGCGATCATGATGGGGGTTTGGCTGAGGGAGAAATGCTTCACAGCCACATGAACGCGTCGTTGCCTCCATTTCTAATTCTTTACTAACCGCGCCAGACAATCGCCACCACTAACGATGGTCAGTATCAGTGACAATATCCAATGCCTACACTTCGATTGAATCGTTCTTCAGCTTCCACTATCCCTTCTCAATGCTGCCCAGAACAAGCCCATGGTCAGTCCACCGATCTCGCCACAAAAACACCTCTTGACAATTCGTTGCAGTTAGTGGAACTGAAAAACGGCGAGACATTCAATGGACATCTAGTAAACTGTGACAATTTCATGAACATCACGCTGCGGGAGGTGTATCAGACGACAGCGGATGGCGAGCGGTTTTGGAAGCTCAAGGAGTGTTATATTCGGGGAAGCACAGTGCGTACTTGGATCTCGGGCTCCTGGCCCCTATTCTGCGTCTAGCCACTAATCGCTGGATAGATAAAGTACTTGCGGGTGCCTGATACGCTACTAGATGCTGTAAAGGATGAGCAGAACAGAGCGAGGGATGCGGGTCGGGGGGCACGAGGTGCGCACGTTGGGGGCGGAGCCCGCGGTGGTATGTGTTATATCTCTCCTCACAGATGAGTTCTAACTGTCTTCTTGGTGCCATAGGACGAGGCGGACCCGGACGAGGTAGTCTTCGCTTTGCTCTACAAACGAAAAGGCAATTAATATCATTTTCCAGGTGGTCGCGGGGGCCGTGGTGGTCCGGCGCGCGGAGCCAGAGGACGTGGTCGTGGGGCATAACGATCGGTCGTGGTTGACGATGCTGATAGCACGATTAAGGTGTGATCAAGCTTGTATTCTTAGTGTTGCTATTGTCCTTGGACGTGCTTTAGGAGAAGAGATGCTTGAAGCTTGGAAGACAGATACCATGCTCCTTCTATGTTGACTCATCTCCAGCTTCTCATTTGTAAGTATATGCCTATGGTCTAGTGCTACGTCTGCCATCTGTCCTCAGTAACATCCGACAGGACCTGGAACGTCGGTTCGCTCTTCTGGCCCTCTTCTTCTGGCTCTTTAAGGATCCACTTACCCTACAAACAAATTGGTGGTGATTAGTTTTATCTTTTGGGTGAATAAATAAGTATAGACCGTATAAAGAGTCGGCCCTATGGCAATGGCCCGCAGCTTCGAATCTTCAGTTCGAAGCATTAAATCCGTCGCATCCTGGGGCGTGAGCTCCCTTTTATCGGTACGTGCGTTGTTGGGTATCCATTGCACATGTAGCTTTAGCGTCTGTAGACTCTTCGCATCAGAAATCGAATCCGCAATCGATTTCTAGATCAGGAGTTGGCTTTATCCCAGTTCTTGCTTCTCATAAGTAGTCAAAACCTACAATATCAGGGCTGGGCACCGAGCAGACTAAGGTCTCGAGATTTGGGAACTTCGAGCACAAACATGCGATGTCATTCAGCGTCAATTGCGCCTCGCCAACCATGAAGTGTTTCAGCGACTGCCCATGGATGAGTGCCAGATCCAGAATAAACATCCTCGGAATCCCTGTATGGCCCGCATGAATCGTAAAAGCATGGAGTTTGAACATTTCAAGTCCAGGATTTGGAACAAGCTCCCGAATCCAATCCCAAAGCTTAGAAGGTCCATCACCATCGATAGAGCTCGTCCGCACTGTCAATTCACGAAGGGCTGGACATGGCGGTGGAGGCAATGGACCGCCCTTGGAGGGCCGTTGTACACGATGGTGAAAGGTCCCAGGATACTCCGTATCCAGGGAGCGTAGATCGAGGAGGTAGGTCAAGATAGTCGGAATCGCAATCGCGGGTGCACCCTTGAGACGAAGATTTGTTAACTTTGGGAGCTGGGATAGCACTGAAATAAGGATCGTTGGTGGGACACCTGCACATCGCTAAACCAAAGGCAATTAACACGTACAGTCTGAACACGGGTATGGATATACACTGACGCCCAATTCCAAATGAGTAAGGGTACTTCCAAGCGACTCGGACCATCCTTGCAAAACACGTGGAGGCCCTTCCACGCACCAGATGGATATCTTGCGCAATCCAGTGAGAGTAATGAGTTCAGACCACACAAGGGTCCCAAGGTCACTGTGGGTACGAATGGAAATTTCTCGGAGAGGATGCCTGCGGACAACGGCGATAAAAGAGAGAAGGATTGTGTCAGTCGTAGAGCTATCGTCAATCCACGTAATGGATTCCAAGTGCTTGCATAACGCAAGAGCCTTCAACGTGTTCTCGGTTATATTCGAGTATCGTGGAAGGGTGCCACGATGTATGGCGCCTGGAGACAGATTCGCCGTGGGGTCAGCTCAGTGTAAATCATGACGAAGGAAACAATCCGTGCAAAAGTTAAGGGATCTTACCAGTTTCGGTCACATGTCTTACGTGCGCGGCGAATTCTGGCCGTTGTAGAAGTGTTGTCGAAGGGTGGTGAACAAGAGACTAGAATCAGTCAAGATATATCAGCAGCGATTCGCAAGTAGAATTCACGATTGAAGATGGATTGTCGGGTGTGCAGGCGCACCCTGTCCGGAGCTTTCCAAGAGCATACGGACTAGAGACAGGAAGGACATCACTCACCCTGGAGATAATTCTGGAGTCAAGTGTCCTGTACAACAACGGGATGGATGCCCGATTGAATACTTTGCTCACAAGTGCACAGGCGTATAGATCCGTCCTATCAGAGAGCTGCGCAAGAATGGGTGGAAGAATGTCCACAGGGAGGTCCTGAGGGATAAATGGAGGCCTAAACAGCGATGGTGAACGCCGTCGATGTCGAATCATGAGGAACCACGAACATTGCTAGAAATCAAACGGGAGGCAGGCAGTCTTTATAGAAGTACCAGCACGCCCTGCACAAGATTTCCCCACTGATGGAGGATTGTACACAACGTTGTCCGACAACACCGACATGTTCTCCCCAAGTCCATTTCGCCATCAAACCGAGCACAGAAATAGCTACCGCGATCTAATCTTATCTATATCACCATTTTCTCTTTTTACCATGTTCTACATCATCGGCCTGGGACTCTCGGATGAGAAGGATGTCACTGTTCGCGGTCTTGAGGTACGTGTAGAAACACTGCTATGTAGCTTTCTACCTGACTCAAATTAGGCCATCAAAAAATGCACTCGAGTCTACCTTGAAGCGTACACGAGTATATTGATGGTTCAAAAGGATCGTCTGGTCTGTCGCAACATTGCATCGCACTGTTGAATGTGTCTTATTATATGGCTTCGAAAGGAAGCATTCTACGGCAAAGAACTGATCTTGGCTGATCGTGACACGGTCGAAACTCAAAGCGACGAAATCTTGCGCAATGCAGACGAGGAGGATGTATGTCTGCTTGTTGTGGGGGATCCTTTTGGGTGAGTCTCCTGTCCCGGTGAACCAGATAGGCTTCTTATCATGGGGTTAGTGCAACTACCCATACTGATATCATTTTGCGTGCCCGCGCACTGAAAATCCCGACCCGCGTTATCCATAACGCATCTATCATGAACGCTGTTGGCGCATCAGGCCTTCAGCTTTACAACTTCGGCCAAACTGTTTCACTCGTTTTCTTTACGGAGACATGGAAGCCAGATAGCTTTTACGATCGCATCAAAGAAAACGCTGATCTTGGGCTTCATACTCTTGTGTTACTGGACATCAAAGTCAAGGAACAGAGTGACGAAAATCTTGCTAGGTATGACCGCAGTCATGGAGTAAAGGCCGCCTTCCGGCTAATTTGTGATTCGTCACCCTTTTCACTAGGGGGCGCAAGATCTACGAACCACCCCGATACATGTCAATCCCCCAGGCGGTCAGCCAGCTGGTCGAAATTGAATCCATCAGGTCGACAGGTATTCTTGATCCTGATAGAACACTCGCCGTTGCTCTGTCTCGTGTGGGGGGAGGAGAAGAACACCAACGGATTGTTGCCGGGACTCTGAAGGAATTACTGAACCATCCAGCAGAAGCATACGGCGAGCCTTTGCATAGCATAGTCATTATAGGGAAACATCTTCATCATCTCGAAGTAGATTACGCGGAGGACTTCGCCATCGACAAGGACAACTGGAGAACCGTAGCGAAAGACGTATATGGTTGCTCACTGGACTGATACTCGTAGGTGTTGAGTGACAGTTCGGCTGTTCAAACTACGATTCTGACCATTCCACTCAGTCATGACATACATCTTGGTACAAGAGATCTCGAAAACTCTAGATAACAATCGTAAAACCCATGATGAAAATATCTAAGGAGTTGCCCGGCCCGGCCAGCTAAGATTCAAGAAAGTTAGGCGACGGGGAATCTCAATCCACAGGAAGATTACGCACCGAGGGTATAAAGAACACTCCCTCACAGTATATCTGTCGGCAAGCCATGCAAGGAAGCGCTGTGATTGATAGCCTGTTAGGAGCTTGCCGAGAACTAGTGGAGACCGACTTCTTACCTCTACTCCCAAACCATAACCTCCATGTTCGCATGTTCCATATTTGCGTTGGTCGGTGAACCAGTAGTACGGTTCCGGGTCGATACCCTCACGCTTGTACGCAGCCATCAGCTCCGTCATGTCTGCAATCCTCATCGAGCCACCTGCAAGCAACGGATAAGACGACCATGACCGACGCCGAGATAGGCAGATATAAGAAGGCCACATACCAACAATCTCTCCGACGTTCGGCATCAAAAGATCACAACTCTCGGTATACGATGTTCCAGGGATCTTCTTCATATAGAACGACTTGAGTTCAGCAGGGAACCCATGTAAGAAGACCGGCTTTCCGATGATATCTGTCATCTGTCTCTCAGCCGCTTCAGCGATATCATCGCCGACTTTATGCGTGACCATTTTAATCTGGCCTGTCTCGTCTCTAACCGTGTTGCCTTCCGCATCTTCCTCCGGCCGTTTGATATCGTGTTCGTTGAGCCATTCGATAGCTTCTACGTATGAGATCCGCATGAAGGGGCGCATAGGAGGCTGGAATTTGGGGTTGAGCTGCTTGATGAGGGCGGCAGCAGTGGGGTCGGCAAGGAGAATGTCTACAGTTTTGCAGATCTGCGATGCTATTATTAATCTCATGTGTCTCGAGCGGCATAGAATTGGGAGGCGTACAATGTTTTCGATGTTATCCATGAGATCCTCGAACGTGATAAAGGCAAGTTCAGCTTCCAAGTGGGTAAATTCACTCAAGTGGCGTCTCGTGTGGCTTGATAGAACGCAACTATCAGCCAGATCAACGAAAGGAGCTATGGCTATACAGACCTGTTCTCTGCTCTAAAACTCTCTTGAACGCAGAACACATCACCAAGGCTGGGTAAGACTGTCTCCAGATAGAGCTGGGAGCTCTGTGTAAGGAAGGCGGGTTGTCCGTAATAGTCAAGCTTGAAAAGGGTCGCGCCCCCTTCGACCTGCGTCTGCACCAGGCAAGGCGGGGTCACCTCAAGGATGCTATAGGATGTCATAGCTTCGCGGAAAGCGGCGAGGAGATACGAGCGAAGACGAAGAACGCCGGAGGCTGTCTCGCCTCGAAGGACAAGATGCCGCAGATCGGCTTGGATGGATGGATCTGATTTCTATGCAGCGTTATCAGCACTGTGGATTGATAGACGTGAGAAAGGGGGTACAGACCTCGTTCAATCTGTTGGTAAAGGCGTCTTCCGCGCCAGGAGCGGCACCGAGAGTGCGCCAGTAGTCGACGATAAGCTCATGACCACCAGGTGCCTGCTTTCCTTCTGGGACAGCCTGAAGCGTGCCGACAATCTCAACGGAAGATTCCAAGGTAAGTGTCAGCGCCTCGTATGTAGAAGCCTGGCACAAAATCAGCGAACGCCATGTGGAAGAAATCCGGAATTGTTGCGTACGGCAGTGCCAGAGAGTACGGCCTGGAGGAAGCCAGTGCCGTCTCGGATAACCAAAAAGATAATGCCTTTCTGGTCACGTAAACGATGTACCCATCCACTTACGCGCACTCGCTTGGATCGCAGGTCTGTGAGATGAGCAATTTTCGACTATTGAGAGTTAATAGCAGCTTTGGACCAGAATAAGATGGGAGACAAACCTTGACGGCCTTTGGTAGAGAGATATCTTCTGTCAGTACGACCTTCTTGCTCTCCTCCAGGAGGTTCTCTCGCTTCTCCTTCGACTCGCCCTGTTCCTTGGCTTTTTGAGTAGCGAGCTCCTCCTGCTTCTTCTTCTTCTTCTCAAGGCCTTCCGCGGTTTTCTTCGCTTTCTTTAGGGAGGATTGCGTGGGTTCCTCGTATGTCCCGGAAGCATCTTTACGCGTCAAGAAAGGCTCTGTTGCGCCATGGCTGAAGACAGCAAAACCAAGGGATTGATAAGGCTGATCGGGAGTTCCTTTGCCCGTGGTATCTGAGCCTGTAGTCTCATCAATATGGATCGGAGCCATCGCTGCCCTGTAGACCCAGTGGGGTGGTTATGAGGGTCTGCAAGTGAGTTGGTGAAGGTCCTAGTGACTTCGAGTCACTGGAAATCAACTATTTTCGTTATCTAATCGCATTATTTTCGTTTGTTTATGAAGTATGTACTTGATCAAATCGGCATTTTCCCGGTGATGTTCAGAACGTCCAACTTTAGCAAGACCCGGGCATATATCCTTCTTTTCGGATAATTATTCCTTCTGCGACACAGACAGATGATCAGCTTAACGCTGCGCATCGCCTATAATTAGAAGGAGAGCAAGTCAGATGTCAATGGAGCTATTGTTAATTGCTGCGGCGTGTTGTTCGTGTGGGACACCGTTTCACTCAAAAGGTGAGCTTGTATCGCGTTCTATGTTTTCTGTCGTCGAAACCTGCTGTTTGGAAAGGGTCCCCAAACCATCGCACGACTACATGCCCCACTAAGCGTGTCTTGCTCTTCAGACGCAAGGCTTCAACCCGGCAACAGGCCTTTGCCTGTTGCCGACTCAACATCACCTGTCTCGCCACCGTGGAGAGCGAACTACTGAACTGAGACGTTACTGACGCCTTCGGAGCATGTATGATCATCTGGCTCTCTCATTACCACGGTGACTTGGAAGACAGGGTTTCAAAGGACTGCACCCGAGGCTATTGTACGCGACGCGACCTCACGTTTCTTACACAAAAAGCCGTTGTGGAGATTTTGTGCGTTTCCCAGGCGCAATGATTATCCAAATTCTTCTGGCCCTTTCTTTGACGATCGCTACTAGCGGCCAAAGCAGCGGACTGACGGTTCGCACCCACCAGGGTGATGTGACCGGCACCCTCGTATCCCCCACTGTACGACAATTTCTTGGAGTCCCGTTTGCTGTGGCTAGTCGGTGGGAGGCTCCGATCCCCCCACGCGTGGCGTACCTTTGCGTGCGACCGCTTTTGGGGACTCTTGCTTACAGGCGTTAAACGGGGGTAGTCTGGAGTTTCTGAAACTTGCTGGCGCGGGCAATGTGACTGTTCCAGAGTCAGAAAATTGCTTGAGCGTCAACATATGGGCTCCAAGTACTGTGAGGAAGCAGGGCACGGCAGTAATGCTTTGGGTCTACGGCGGATCGTTCCAGTTTGGAACCGTAAGTTCCGCCGCGACCTCTGGTATCTAGCTGCCATTTATATTGTTCCTACAGAGCAACCAGCCCATATATATTGGGCGAAACCTTGTTCGAGATAACGACGATGTGCTTGTCGTCACTTTCAACTATCGACTCAATATCTTCGGCTTCCCGAACGCACCTCAACTGGTCAGCCCAACACAACCGCAGAACTTTGGACTCCTTGACCTGGACGCCGCCGTTCAATGGGTTCATGAGAACATCGCTGCATTTGGAGGAGATCCCGAGCGCATCGTCTTGTTTGGTCAGAGTGCTGGAGCTGCAGCAATAGACGCCTACACGTTCGCGCATCCGCATGACACCATTGTGAAAGGCACGTTAACCTAGCACCTGTGGCTGTCTCCATATATATTTACTTTCTTCTTCAGGTGTCATCGAGCAGTCGGGAAAGTATGTTGCTCTGGATGTAGTTGGGACTCGAGTTCAACGATATTGCATGTAGTTTAGGCCTGCCGATCACTGGAGCTACGTCTTCGAACAGTACTCTCGATGTCGCTGCCTGGAATCAGGTTGCTAGCGTAGTTGGATGCGGAAATGGTGAGGTTCAATGCCAGATCACCGTTCTTCAAGAACTGACGGGTACCAGTAACGGACACGACACAGCTGGTGTGTATGAAAGCGGTGCCCTTCAGAACGCTAGAAGATGCAGTCATCAGCACTAACACTGCGTTCGATCCCGTGGCAGACGGTTAGTCCACAGAGATATCCTGATTTCACTCATACCATTGTCCGTAGGCATATCACTCTTCTCGGACACTTCAGCGCGTTCAGCTAACGGGAATTTTCTGCGTGTTCCGCTCCTCGGTGGGACAACTGCGCAGGAAGGAGATATTTTCATAGTGGGAGCCGAAGATGAAGCGTCTGGAATTACTGTCCCGTTGTTGACTGAGCTTTTGTCAGACCTTCTCACCCAGGTAAGGTTTGAATTCGATTGATGCGCTGGATTACACATCGATCACACTTGTTGTAGCTCACCTTCACTTGCCCTGCTGGAACCACGGCAAGTGATCGAGTTAAAGCCGGCGTTCCGACTTGGAGGTACCAGTACCAAGGTATTTGCCTTGTCGTCGATAGTCTTCCTTCATTAATGACTTTGCTGCTGTCTACAGCCGTCTTTCCCGATATTTCTACACGTCCAGATCTCCGTGCCTACCATGCCTCCGAGATTCCGGTTGTCTTCAACACATTCAGCACAAACACCCAAATCCCTCCCACTGCGACCGAAATCGCGCTGTAGAAATTCGTCCAACGTGCATGGGTTGCCTTCGCTCGCGATCCTCAACAAGGCTTGGTTAAATTTGGCTGGCCGAAGTATGCCCCAGACACCACGAGCCTCGCACAAATCGGCAATTTCTTCAACCAGACCGGTGTCGTGTTCACTCAAGGCCAGCTATTGGACTTCACCTGCAATTTCACTCCGACGCTTCGATCGGTGAATGCTCAATTGACAGCCCTACTGGGACCGGCTGCTGTGCGATCCATATGATTATCGTTGAAGAACCAGAAATCCAAGTCGAGGTGTATGCCTTTAGGAAGCTACATGTATGTAGGTACGGGTATTAATGAAAAGTTCTCCGTCTCGACAGTTCGAGGCGCTCAATCTGACAGACTTTAGAAAGTCCGGCGCCCATGTCAGTCGTGCCCCGTTGGTCATCACATCCACAAAGCACCCAGCCTTGGGTCACGAGCCCTCCACGTCGAGTGCTTCAGGTACCGGAATTCGGATTGCCAGTCACAGCAGATGAATCTTGAACTTCTTCTTTCGATTGCACCCGCGACGAAGGATCCTCTTTGAGAGAATGGGAGAATCTGACGAGGGGTACACATGACGTTCGGTTCTCGACGCCCTTGAGCTTGACGTCGCCAAGAGAACGGAAGGTCACAAGGGAATGGAGGTGCCGACTGGCTTCGAAATGGGATTGAAGCAGGATTATGATATATGACAAGGTACGTGACATCTCGTTGAGGATAGTAGCCATTCTCTTATCCTTCCCCTAACATAAGCCGTCCTCGGTATTTCCAAGACCTCGAATAATGGCTCGACGTCCTCAATGATAACCTTTTACAAACCACAGAATCAATATCTACCTGTATGAGCGAACAAGCCGGCTATGTGAAGCTACTGCAGCCGATACAGTCATCACACCTGCCCAATATCCTCACCGGATTGCTCCCGGACTGGTAAGTCTCTAGATTTCTCAATCTCTCATGGGCTGTTAAGAATGGTCATCCCCCCTCTCGTAATACCAAACATAGCAGGCTTCAGCACCCGGCACATCTTCAGCGGGTATTGGATGCGTCAGAGTCATTTTCGCCTGGTATTTTAAGCCAGAGCCATGAGGCCCCCACTAGCCTCCATAACAGAATGTTACTCCAATTTATCGCTTTGACTCTGACTTTAGCGTCCTCCACCTACGCTCAGCTAGAGGGATTACTCGTGCCCACTCGGCAAGGCCCTATTATCGGCACTCTTGTGAACCCTTCAGTACGACAGTTCCTAGGTGTTCCCTTCGCTGTCGCCAATCGTTGGGAGGCCCCGAGGCTGCCTCCGACACACATCCGACCTTTCCGTGCCACTAACTTCAGTGATTCATGCCTTCAGGCGTTCAATCCCGGAAATGTCGAGTTCCTAAGACTTGCGGGCGCAAGAGATTCGGACATATTCGTTCCTGAATCAGAGAATTGTTTGACGGTGAATATTTGGACTCCGAGTGTGAGGAGGAAGCAGCGCACGGCAGTGCTCTTGTGGGTCTATGGTGGTGGCTTCCAATTCGGTACGGTGCGTACATGTCCAGATCCTCTTCCATGCGGTACTTTAATTCCTGTTCACTGCGCGCAGAGTAATATCCCCACATACAATGGTCAAAATATTGTGCGAGACAACGATGACATCCTCGTTGTGACGTTCAACTACCGACTCAATATATTCGGATTCCCGAACGCACCGCAACTCGCCAACAAGACTCAGTCCCAGAACTTTGGTCTTCTCGATCTAGACGCTGTTGTCCAATGGGTGCATGACAATATCGCTGCGTTTGGCGGCGACCCCGACCGCATCGTTTTATTCGGTCAGAGTGCTGGAGGTGTAGCAATCGATGCGTACACTTTCGCACATCCGCAGGATACGAGAGTGAAAGGTACGCAGGATTTGGGTCACTATGCTACTTTAACTGATTGCTGTTTTATTTGCGTAGGTGTCATTGAGCAATCAGGAAGGTGCGCTGAGTTTGGGGTATTGATACTGATATCGTTGAAGGACTGACGGTTCGCTATAGTCTAGGATTGAGGGCGAGCACATCGACCTCGGGTGCTACTTCCTGGAACGTAGTCGCAAGCGTCGTTGGATGCGGCAATGGTAAACCGTTTGGCCCATTTCTGAACCGCGCCACGACTCACTGATCTTCGACAGTGACTGATGCCGCCCAGCTGACCTGTATGAAACAAATTCCCTTCAGAAAGCTAGAAGACGCAGTAATCAGCACCAATGCCAACTTCGGTCTCGCCGTCGACGGTAAGATTCTAGTAATGCCCCGACATAGCCAATACTTCATGTTCCTCAGACATCACCATCTTTTCGGATACCGGTGCTCGCGCGGCTTCTGGTGACTTTCTTCACGTACCACTCCTCGGAGGAACTACGGCACATGAGGGAGACATTTTTGTTGTCGATGCCCAAGAGGTAGCTGCTGGAGTGGTCATCCCGACGTTGACGGAGCTGTTAGCAGATCTTCAAACCCAGGTGAGACGGTCACTATCTCGATAAACATGGTGATTTTCAACTTGATTGAAATAGTCGTTCACCTGTTCCACCGGAAAATCTGCGAGCGATCGTGTAAGAGCTGGTGTTCCTACTTGGAGGTATCAATATCAAGGTACGTGGGCACTCCTATTGCTACTTGCACTGCACTCTGGTGACCGACATTCCTCTTAGGTGTCTTTCCCGACATCTCCACCCGTCCGGACCTCCGCGCCTATCATGCCTCCGAAATCCCAATGGTCTTTGGTACCTACAGTGCGAACCCAACCCCCCCTGCTACCAGTACCGAAATCGCACTTTCGAAATTCATCCAAGGGGCGTGGGTGGCGTTCGCTCGTGATCCTCAACGTGGATTGGTAAACATGGGCTGGCCAGCTTACTCCCCGAATACAACGACTCTCGCTCAGCTGGGGAATTTCTTCAACCAGACGGGTGCTGTCTTTACGCAAGGCCAGCTAGTGGACTTCCTGTGCAATTTCGCGCCGACTTTGGCTTCGGTGAATGCACAGCTGACTGGTTTGCTGATACCGACTGGGGCTGCTATCAATTAGTATTCCTTGTGGTTGTTGTTGGACTGTACACTATACATCCTAGTTTATCATTACCCCGTCTGTTGCTTTCTCCTGGACTCCTATTCGTCGAAATCTGAAGTTCAGGCGTCGACACCTTGTTGCTGTACGTACTAGCAGTCGGACAACTTAGGTCGCTTCTTTCGATATCTGGTACTTTAACTTGAGACGACACAGAAGCCGGCACGGCTGATGGACTCGGCATTTTGTTTAGGTGCTTGCCACCGTCTACACGTTGCTTGTGTTAATCTGTACATTGCATGCAACATATGGTATATGGGTATGAACATTAGTTCTGCTGGCTGGGACGTAGATTTGAATTAGGTTACAATATTTGTTCAGGGGTATACTTAGGATCGATGTCTTCGTCTTAAATATGCATCTACAATCATCTGTTCAATCCTGAAGAGAGGGTATATTCAGCACCAGACCACGGGAATCCACGTCTACTCTCACCTTCCCTTCACCAGGAATGTTACGCCTTGGCTCAAAAAGCCTTTCAGAATCTGTACTTCTAGACCCTGGTAAAGCCCCCATGGACCTGGTTTTACGTTCTTCTCTTTCTGGAGCTTGCGGCGCATGGTCGAGAAGGTGTCAGTGCCGTGATATGCGTCGATCATTATATCCTGCAACGAAGTTGTGGATGATGCCTGGAGGCGGGTCTTCGCTAGGAGTATTGGATACAGAAGTGCCACAGCTATTCAACAAGCGAACTATTTCTATACAATTTCAGATGCGATAGATGAGAGAAGACGAACCGATGGAATTGGAGAAGGCTGCTCCGAAGAAAGCTTCGGTGGGAGACGGGTCAACTAGTGCGCCAGAGCTAGCCCTGCTTCTGGCATCTTTGATAGCAAGAATAGGATTCCTGTCCTTAGAGGAACGCGCGAAGGTAAGAAAGCGTCGGAAGAGCTGGAAGAAGGCCAGAGTGATGGAGGGGTTTAATGATAAAAGCGCTGTTGTTTCGAATCCTGAAATAACGTCAGAGATCTAAGTATGTCCTTCAAAAGCAAGGGATCGGTGTACCTCGCCAGAAACCAATTAAACCCGATTCTTCGTATATGTGTTTGACGGCAGCTACCATTCCACCGTCCTTCGGAGTCCCTATTCTATCCCCGTCTCCGTCATCATGGTCTGTCGCACCTTCGACCTGGAGGCGAAGCGTGATTATATTCAGGGGAGTAGACACGGCGCGAGATGCGACTCCCGCAATGAAACCGAGGACGAGCTCTTCAAGCATGGAAGGTTTATGTGGAGGTATATTGCCGCCCTTCCTTGCGGCTCGAAAATTAAGAACTCTCGTCGTAGATAGCGAGCGGAGAAATGAATAGAAGTAAAAGTAGAGAAAGCTGGTAGAACAGTTAGTCTGACATAGGCAATCAGCGCGACAATGCATACTTTGACAAAAGTGTAGCCCCTGTATCCGTCCATATCCCGTCATAAAGTGCTGAAATACCGTCTTTCCTGACTATATGCCGAAGTATGTCTAACGCTCGCTTCAGTCCTCGCCGTTTCTGTGTCTTCCCTGGCGGATCAAGCTGGACACGGGCCGTTATGAGGTCTAGCGGGTATGTGAGAATGTTTGCTGATGCGCTACCAATTGCACCAGAGAAGGCTTGAACCAGAGGAGGAAGGGTGCTGGTCATGGTGTGAATTCCTGGATATCAGCAGCAACATCGTCGTTACTATTAAAGGGAAACTTGGAGTGACGTCACGGCATGGAACCATTCTCTTTGTTGTTGTTATCATTCGAGCCTCATGTCGTTTTCACGTGTCTGGCCTAAAGCATCCCAACACCGAGTTCCAGACCAGGTCCGGACCATTGCCATCCCTCTGCCAACCTATTCCTCAACTATTCCTCCATTCAAGCCCTCAAAATGTCAATTGCGCACGGTATTCGCACACTGGGAGTCCTTGGTGCCGGGCAAATGGGCACTGGCATCGCGCTGGTCGCGGCTCTTCGCGCCAAAGTCCCTGTTCTTCTCCATGATCGTTCCCCGGATCAAGTGAAGAAGGGTCTTTCTCTCATGGACAAGCTCCTCGCCAAAGATGTTGCCAAAGGACGTATCACGAGTGAGCAGTCCAAGGAGGCAAGGGACCGTGTCAGTGTCATTGGCAGTGAAGTCGGGGTGAAAGGGTTTCGAGACGTCGACATGGTAGTGGAGGTATGGACTATGTATATCATACGTTTGGAAAGCGCTATTTACGCGTGTACAGGCGGTCTCGGAATCTCTGCCATTGAAGCAAGCGATATTTGCGTCGTTCGCGGCGGAACTCAGGCCAGATGCTATACTTGCTTCAAATACTAGTTCGATTAGTATCACAAAAATTGCTGCTGCTGCTATTCCCGGAAACACAAGTGCTGCAAGCGAGGCTGGCAAGAACAGCGCAGGACGCGTCGTAGGTATTTGGACTCCACCCTCAGCTTCTTGGCTTACGGTATCTGACGTCTTGGTGTTTCATAGGGCTTCACTTCTTCAATCCTGTGCCAGTCATGGTAATTCTCCGCGCTCATGACGTGAATCACGCCTAACCCAAAGCTCATAATGATAGAAACTTGTCGAGTTGATCTCTGCTCTGCAGACCACACCGGAGACTCTAGATCGAGCACGCGCATTCGCTACTGCTTGCGGAAAAGGTCGCTGCTTACCATTATTTTCTTGCGTCCTTTTTGCTCACCCATCATTGAACGTAATAACAGAGGTGACGACGTCGCAAGACGTCCCAGGTTTTGTTTCTAATGCACTGCTGATGCCCTTCATCAATGAGGTATGCTGCTTTCATGCAACATCACTGGACCGAAGCTTAATTACTGTCTTCTGCAGGCGATCATGTGTTTAGAGAAGGTTTCCATCTCATTTGGTAGCTGCGTCCTCTTCACTAACTTCGTCGCGGCGTAGGGAACAGCAACTCGTGACGACATTGACACTACCCTCAAGCTGGGGATGAATCATCCTATGGGCCCCCTCCAGCTTGGTAAGCCAACTCTATTTTGGCGTCGTGCTCCACCGATTCACTCACCCCATTCTTCTATCAAATGTTCCGTCTATCTCCCTCACGCATCTCCTATCCAACAGCTGACTTGTACGTTAATCCTCTCATGATCTGCTTTTGCCTTTCTTATGCTCTCCGTCTTCTCGTACACCCATATTTAGCATCGGCCTTGATACTTGCCTTGCTATCCAGCAAACACTATACGAGGGGACCCGTGATTCAAAATACCGACCCAGTGTCCTACTTGAGCGGATGGTTGACGCCCAGTGGTATGGGAAGAAAAACGGCAAAGGATTCTACGAATATGATAATTAATTCTATACTTGGGACTAGCATAGATACCAATACCCCGAGTGAAGGTATACACATTGGTAATAGATGTTCTGGATCTTCAAACGGTGTCACTGAAGCCTCAGTGAACTCACTGCTCGTTGCATCATTGCCCCTCCCCCTGCCGGACCTTGTTCAGCGGGATCCGCGGCCGAGTTCCGAAGATGAAATTAGCCGAATAAGCTCTTGAAGTTCCTTACATACATAATAGGCTCATGCCACGCGTTTAGAGGTCTTGGTGTGCCCATTTCCAACCACATCCGTCTCTGGCTTTAATAAGAGTCCTTACAATGTCCGGGTATCTCAGGGCTCAGGACCTTGGTCGATCTCTCAACACGTCCGCCTCGAGCTCCGTCATGGATATCGATGCTACGCACGAGGAACGGACTGCACTCCTTGACAGCAGCGTGGACGAACTGGGAGATGTACGGTATGGCAGTGTGTCTTCGTCAGTGACTGGTGAGTTTTCAGCTTATTATGCTCTCGTGCAATGCTGGTGTCGCGCTATGGCCTGCTTTAAACGTACACTAAACGAAATTGGTATCCTTAGGTCCAGATGATAATAGGCAAAAGAAGCAAACATCGGCGCTGGCAAGGAAGATCAAATACTACATCCCAGCCTTTTCATGGATACCCAACTATTCCCCGTCTCTGTGAGCACTCATCCTGGCCACACGACACTTCTGGTCACTCATAGTCCAACAGGCTAGGCGGGGATGTGCTCGCAGGAATCACAGTGGCGAGCATGCTCATTCCACAATCCGTTAGTTACGCCACGTCGCTGGCAAAGCTAAGCCCTCGTACTGGGTTGGTATGCCGATTTCCCTTGGCTGATCATGTTCCGCACATGCTGACAACTTCCAGTTCTCGGCGTCAATCCCTGGCATTGTGTACGCTTTCCTAGGAACCTCTCGACAACTGAACGTTGCGCCGGAAGCAGCTTTGAGTTTGCTGCTTGGACAGGCCGTTACCGATATCCGGCATGATGTACCAGGTGGTGATGATTCGGCGTCAGACGGGATAGGAATTGGTGTGGCGACCATCATCACTTTTCAGGTGCGCAATGTTTTGAACCTTTCGACTTCGCGTCATTTATGAAGGACTTTCTAGGTCGGCCTGATTTCGTTCTTGCTTGGCTTCTTTAGGCTGGGGTTTATTGATGTCGTCCTGAGCAGAGCACTTCTGCGAGGCTTCATCACCGCCGTAGCTGTTGTGATCATGATGTACGTACGCATCATTGCTTGAGTTGCGCGTGCTGATCGGAGTGAATTAGTGAGCAACTCATTCCGATGTTCGGTCTTGTCCCTCTTCAGCGAAGCCTTCACCCTGATACGACGTTCGACAAAGTACTCTTCCTGATAGAGCATGCTTTCACCAAGGCCAACGTCCGCACGACCATTATCAGCTTCACCGCTCTGGCGGCTCTTATCGCTCTCCGCTTTATCAAGAACCTGTGTAAAAGATTCTGGTGGATCTATCGCATCCCGGAGGTCTTGATAGTCGTTATCGTATCTACAAGTAAGTGGGACCTCTCTTTGACTTGACTATAAGGAAAACTGAGAACGGGTGATTCTTTTTAGTATTGTGCAGAGAATTTCGATGGGACAAGGAAGGGGTCGATATTCTCGGATCGGTGCCCATCACCACGGGAGGCTCCTTTGTACAGTTCCCCGTCCGATCTTCTAACCTTCAGTATCTTCGACGAACAACATCTACGGCCGTGTAAGTTCTAGATACTTTCATGACCATACCAACCAACAACCACTTACGCATCTTATCCGTCTTCCTGGAACAGGATGATCTCTATTGTCGGTTTCTTGGACAGCATTGTCGCAGCTAAACAGAACGGTGCACGATTTGGTTATATCATCAGCCCCAACCGCGAGCTGGTTGCGTTAGGCGCTGCAAATCTTGTCGGCTCGTTTGTACCCGGTACCCTCCCGGCATATGGTTCCATCACCCGGTGCGTCTCGACTTCTTACCCGAAAATATGGTCTATTGAGCTTCATTTTGATAGGTCGCGAATCAATGGTGATGTCGGTGGCCGTACGCAGATGGCTTCACTCGTATGTTCGGGTGTGATCCTGCTTGCGACCTTCTTCCTTCTGCCGTGGTTGTACTTCCTCCCAAAATGCGTTTTGGCTTCCATGTACGTTCTCATCTTCCTGATTTTCTTTGAAACGAGGCTAATGGTGACCGACTTTTGCTCAGTATCTGCTTGATTGTGTTCAGTCTCCTGGTAGAGACTCCGCATGACGTGATGTATTACTGGAGGTATGTTCCCATGTCTAGATACTCGTGCACGGGCTGACTCTCATGCGCCGCTAGGATGGGTGCATGGGTCGATCTAGCGCTCATGTCCCTCACATTCGTCTTCTCCATCGTCTGGGACGTCGAAGTTGGCGTTATCGTTAGCTTGATTATCTCCTTGCTTCTCGTTGTACGCCGGTCCTCGAGGGCACGTATGGCTATCCTGGTTAGTAGCCTAATACATTGCCCGCTGTGCCTTCTGTTGATGCTTACTTGTGGCGCCTTCTAGGGACGCATACCTGGGACTGACCGGTGGAAGCCAATCAACGAGAACCCGGAGGCTGAGGAGAGTGTTGAAGGGGCACTGATTATCCGGATTCGTGAAAACCTCGATTTCGGTAGATGCTTTCTTCAATCGCCGTTGATACGGTATTGACGACGTCTTTTGTAGCTAATACTGCTCAGCTGAAAGGTATAACTAACACGGCCCCTTTTCGATGAACGTACGGTTTACTCACTTTAAACCTGCAGAACGACTGCGGAGACTCGAGTTGTACGGTATTCATAAGAGCCACCCCTCAGAAGACCCCCGCCGCCAGCAAGCTTCGGTACTTGTGTTCCATATGGCGGATGTGGAATCCATAGACGCCTCGTAAGTCTAATCCTTGTTCTTGAGCCTTTCGCTGCTTGACTATCCTTACTTATAGTGCTGCGCAAATCATGTACGAACTGCTAGAAGAGTACAAGGTGTGTTCCTCGCCTTCCAGGTAGGCATAAACTCATTGACGTACTTCTTATTCCAGAGTCGCGGTGTCGGTTTGTTCATCACACACCTGGCACCAGGACCTCGCGAAACGTTTGTCAAAGCTGGCATCGTCGACCTCCTGGGTGCCGATGCTTTCCGGGAAAATGTTGCCGACGCCATAGCCCTCATAGAGAGGTCACGATAACTCACGAGATACAGAAGTCCACCTACGCCTACTTAAAACGCATTTGAGGTAACTCAGGAATGGATAGATAGATAATCATAATGTCCTTGATGGTTCATGCAATTCTGACGACTACTTACACGACTACTGCTCCGTAGTAATACACTTACAGACATCCAGCCCCCATGCCGATACATTTCCGTTGTTTTCAGCTAGCTTTCCACGCAAATGCTCTGACAGGCGACCCATCGCTTCCTTCAAGATTTAATGGGATAAGGGCAATCTGGTCGTGTCCATCAAGCGCTGCGAGGTTTGTCAAATTCTCTGCAATTATGCCTCCAGCGCCCAGAATTACTTCATGTACGCCGAAACCTTCCCCACCACCGACACCCTGATACTCTGTCTCATCTGGGTTGAGAGTGTCTACGCCGAGGATACGAACACCCCTTTCGATGATCTTCGTAGCCACATCCCTCGCAAGGAATGGGTGGTCATAATATTTCGGCGTGCCCCAGTACGCTGACCATCCAGTGTGCAGCACCAAGATCACACCTGGATGCATAAGCTCGGCGGACGGCTCTATATCTGCCCAGGTGATCATCTGGCGATCCCGAAGGTTACGCGCCGTGAGATCAACAAGGACGAGCGGACCGATGAGCGTCGGGAGTGGGATCTGGTCGATGGTTTTGCCGTTGGCGAAGAAATGCGAGGGGGCATCGATGTGCGTGCCGGTGTGTGAGCCGAGCGTGAGGGAGTGGACGCTGTATCCGTCTTTCGCGACGGTGGTGCAGGGTGTGCAGGTGAATGGGGGGTCACCGGGATAAATTTGGACGTTGGAGTCGAGTTTGTGGGATAGATCGATTATGGTACTGGTGTCCATATTCGCCGTAGGTCCTCCTGCATCTCAACGCTATTTAAGCTCCTGCGACAGCAGTTCCGAATGGATTGTAGAGACCTTACGGTAAGGATCTTTCCAAATACCCTAAATGAGATGGATCTTATCAATTTACAGATCACAAACCGCTTCAACATTGCTCCCGCCTCTTAATCAGCTAAATTGAGGCTATGGTCCGTGCGCGATGGAGGAGGAGTATAAAAGCAGCCCGCCGGCCTTCTTGTTTCCTTACCACTCTGGCCTTTTGGCTTAGATCAAGTGTAGTATCTGTTCTTAATAGTTTAACCACTATTATGGAGGCACCGCCTCCATTCTTGGTTATCTTATTTTTGCCGCCCTTGTCCCCTGTGCTCTGCTTGCAACACGGGGGCGCGATGACCTTGCCGCTGCACTACTGGCTTGTGTTGTCGGGGGATCTCCCTTCCTCCTTTTTGCTGTACTTTTGAGGCACGTCTCTTGACGCAGCTTTGAATTGCAGCAAATAGATGGTTGCGGGCCAGCTGCTAGTACTACATATGCTTCCACTTTCTCGGTGTGCTTGCTCTGAGATACAACTCTATTGGTTCTTCCGGAAAGTTCGAGGCTATCTTCGGATGACGTCTGGAATGTACTGCACCTTCCACTTCCTGATATCTGTCATGATGTCCAATTTGCTCTATTGCGAGTGCGGACTCCAAGGCAATTCAGTTGAGGTTGTCCTCGGAACATGTCCCGCACCCGTGATCGTATGGTACATTTATCCGCAGCAGAAAAACAGAGATCGATGTTCTTATCATTTGCAAATATAGCGACCGATAGACCGATAGCGTCGAGATAGCATATACAGTACGTACAGCAAGGAGCAACGCAGTTTCTCATACCTACGTGTAGGCAATGGTCCGGCCGCGGATTGGGGATATATATGCTTAGCTCCCGCGCATGAGGCGGGGTTGCGTCTTTTTGGGGCAGTGGTGACCGATAGGGAAGTGACGTGGGGCTTGCGCGTTCGACCAAACAGACGTCAACACAACCCCATTATCAGGGCGGAGCGGCGTTGAAGTGTCCCCATGTCCCCTTCCCCCACCATGACTACATTTGCTAAGTGGTCGCTGGTCGCACTATCCCTCGGCTCACTCGCGAGCTCAACCCCTCTCTCCACCTCCCCCCATGTCTCCCCATCGTATAACTCACCCTTAACGTTGGCACCATTCGTCGTGTCCGATCATCCCCACGGCTCTGTCAACAACTCCTACATCGTTGTGCTCAAGCATGACTTGCCTCAATCTCTGAAGACCAACCACTTCAACTTCCTGGAGATGGCGCACAGTGAAGATCCTCTCTCAGGAGACTCTGGGATCCAGCAGGTCTATGACAGCCATGTCATCTCCGGCTATGCCGGACTCTTCTCGGAGGGTGTTGTACAGCGGCTACGAGCCATGCCAGAGGTGGCCTACATCGAGCAAGACCAGATCGTTCGTACCATGGATATCGAGACCCAGAGAGGTGCGCCTTGGGTGAGTCACATCGCGATCGTGTGATCATTCAAATGGTGGCTGACACATGTGACTACCAGGGGCTCGCTCGTATCAGCCATCGTAAGAGACTGGGCTTCGGTACCTTCAATAAGTATGAGTACGAAGCTGGCGCCGGCAAGGGCGTTGACGTCTACGTGATCGACACTGGTATCAACGTCAAACACACACAATTCGGGGGACGCGCATCCTGGGGAAAGACTATCCCCACGAACGACGTTGACGACGACGGCAACGGCCATGGTACTCACTGTGCTGGTACCATTGCATCCAAGAAGTATGGTGTTGCCAAGGAGGCCAACGTCATCGCTGTCAAGGTTCTCGGCTCTAATGGAAGCGGCTCCATGTCGGACGTTGTCGGTGGTGTCGTTTGGGCAGTGAAGCAAGCCAAGGCCAATGCCGATGCTGCAGACGCGGAGTTCCTGGCCACCGGAAAGACTAAGCACGTTGGCTCTGTTGCGAACATGAGTCTCGGTGGTGGTAAATCCAAGGCCCTTGATGATGCTGTTAACCGGGCAGTCGATGCTGGACTTCACTTTGCTGTCGCTGCCGGTATGTGTACACTCTCGTGTATTTGGATAACTGGTCACTGACTTCTCTCTCTCAGGTAACGATAACCGCGACGCGTGCCAGTACTCTCCGGCCGCGGCGGAGAAGGCCGTCACTGTCGGTGCATCGACACTCGGCGATGAGCGCGCCTACTTCTCTAACCACGGTAAATGTGTTGACGTTTTCGGACCTGGTATGTTCCATATTCCGCGTCTACCTCTTGAATATCACCTCATTGTCTCTGGTACAGGCATGAACATCCTTTCTACGTACATCGGCGGACCCGACGCGACAGCCACCCTCTCAGGCACCTCGATGGCCTCCCCTCACACTGCTGGTGTTCTCGCTTACCTCCTCTCCATCTATCCTTCCGAGAAGTTCAACCCCGTCTTCGACAAGGATGACAATCTTATCTCCCTGACCCAGCCCCAGCAGGCTTTCGTACTGTCCTCGTCGGTGTACACCGTTGCACATGCCGCGCTTCCCCGTTGGATCTCCTGCTTCCTCCCCCCTCCCGCTCTTGCCGGCTCTATCTTCGCTCCAGTTCCCGGGCGCCCTAAGCTCTCGCCCCTCCGTCTTAAGACGGCGTTAGTAGAGAGGCTCGCGACCCGCGGCATGCTCACCGACCTCCCTTCCGGGACTCCGAACTTGTTAATCTTCACCAATGCGACTTCATCATAAGCTCCAGGTCGCTAGCGTAATGTTATTCTGTGTCTAATAGCTTATCCGCCCCATGTGTGTATATATAGTCATTTGCAATCGATATCGTGATCGTAACTCTTTGACAACTTGTTTATGAGCTATCTCCACCTTTTGAGGTTACGCCTAGAAGAACTTCGGCCCTCCACTTGGTGTTGCCATATGTATACGACTCAGAAAGATATCTCTACCTTCCCTTGTAATCAGCTGACTGGATATACTAATTCCATCCATTTGTGAGATCGAAGTTCCCGCTTCGTTCATGCCTGACTCGATACTTTTAGTATGTAATCCTGTGGTGCATGTTGAAATTCCAGTATTTTCCGGAGAAGCAGAAGACAGCCGTTGGGAGACTCACGGATTAGGCTGTATGAGAGCATAAACGACTTCCGTTCTATCCCTTAAGGCGATCATTTCCGGTGTGCCCGTGAACGACTTGCTGTTGAGCGCTTGAGCGCTGACCATGCAGAGATTATCCTTGATCTTTGGCGTAACCCCATCGTCGCACCTCCCCCTACAGTCAACATGACGATTTCTGAGTCATATCCTGTGCAGTAACCAGCTGTATGGGTCTCGGACCATGCAAACTCTGCGATAAGCTGTTGATGGAATCTGCTTTAGCGACAATATGGTTATATGTCCTTGACGAGTCAAAGTATTTCAAGTTCAATGTTAATCGGGCAGTCGGTCCGGAAGGTTCGGCGCTTGATTGGGGAACTTTTTGCCAAACAGTCCACAACATCGGCCTTTGCTCCCTCCTACGCTCTCGCAGATTACTTGTAACAATGTGTTTTTAATGATGAATGTGCTGTGAGAATCTCTGTATGTTGCTGTGCGTATTGGAGCTCTTACACCTATGGGGACGTTACAGCGTGGCAGCGAAAACTGACCAGGCCTCATGTTTCTGCAGAGCTTGCGCGCGATCTCAGCGGAACATCCAACTCAATAACCTGTTATGTGGATTCACGGGTAATGCAGGGTTCCTGCCCAAGCTCTATTATAGCCCTCATCGCAAGGATAGCAGCTCACTGGAAAGGGTATAGGAAGATCCCGCATATTGTAAGCCCAATCTCACGAGCTCCCTGGCGGCGATCATCTATCGTGGCCCTGGTTAGGACCTGGCGAAAGACGTCCTGGATCATTTTGTTCAACCTTATACAAGTGTAAGTAAGTTATTCTTGATCATCTATCGTGGACCTGGTTGGGACCTGACCAAGGACATCCTGGATCACTTTGTTCAACCTTATACAAGTATAAGTAAGTTATTCTTTGTTCTACAAATAGTCTGTGTCTGTTTCATGTTGATCCTATTATTAACCGAGCTGCCGTGGATCATTGAGTATTTTTTTCACGAGCATGTGCTACAGGAACGATTACCTAGAAGGCTCCGCTTTCGTTCTAAACTTCACGCGAAGTCACTGGTCATCCGCTATCGTTTCCATTCCTTGGGTCGAAGCCGTGTTCAACGCAGCAGTGGCTCTGATGGGGGGAAAGGTACTGAACGTGTGTTCAATGAAACATGCAGGTTTCTCCACGTCTGGAAATAGCGACAGCGGGGCTTTTCTGACGCTATCGCCCCCGCTTCGGTACGTGCTTGAAATAAGCGCTCCCATCGTGACGCCTATTCCTGCTCGGAAAAGAAACTGGACTTCCCGAGAACTTGATATCTAGCGACAGCCTCGGTGCGACACTGTGCCGGTGAATTATTCGGGACTGGATACGTATTCATTTTCTACGATGACTTAATCTGGACAGCAGTGGCGCTGTATTAAGCTTCTTCCACAGTCATCTCGACTGCTCTCGGGTTTCTGTCAGGTAGATGCGTTTTGTTCAGTAAGTGGATGGCCCGGAACGACCGGCGTACAGGCCATGGGATTCACATTTGTAGAAGTGTTGCCGGGCGTCACGCGAATACTCGGTAAAGCAGGCAGATTACGAATTGATTAGTCCAGAGCACTTGTCTAGGAGGACTTCCCCAGTATAATGAAGACGACCCTTAAACTGTCCCGGGAAGTCATACGACGCTTTGTAAAAAACAGATTGTCATCCAGCCTTCTTCATACGAGATTCGAGCAAGCTTTCCCAGCTGTGCAGTTCGCTTCCTCCATTTGGGTGGACTCTATAGATGTGTAAGTGCATGTATTCGTCTGGCCTTGTGACCATTAAGGGAGCGAAGACGCACGCACACAGCCTACAGCTGCATTTTCACTGTCTCTAGGTAGCAAGATTGAGATACAGCCAGCCTGGAGCCTGACTGGTATCATAAACCAGGAGAAGACGACTCGAAGATCTGATCGAAGAACTGAACGTCAATATGTAGAATATCAAAATATCAAAACGCCAAAGTCTGACACTGAACTGTACGGTTCGAGCTTCGAATGACGGCGTGATGCAACATGTCTCCCAATTTGTATGATGCCATCGTTGATAAAGTCTCTGTCGCCTTGAATTATCTCATACCTTTGGCGGTTGCGCCTACCACAGGAGAGCATAGCTCGAAGTCTGGTCACCGAAACAACTTCGCTTGATGAACATTGTTAATTGACTTAATCAGGTTACTCACCAGCTGGGGCCAAGAACATAAAGTAATCGAGACAAACCGTGGTACCAGGCGTTACACTCCGCTAAGAGGACTCTTGAGCGAAGGAACTCAAATGAACGCCGATGCCGCCGTATGTGTGGCTGAAGGACGCTGCCTCTGCTCTGGAAGGGCTTGGCGTACTAAGTGGCTATTCCTGAGGGTATACGGCTCTACAGGACTTGCAATTTAGCAAATTGACAGTATTAATTTCGGTTAAAGTTTTCCGAAGGGGGAGCGTCCCAGTCCACAACGAGGTAGCCATTCATGGTGTCGCCGACGGCTGTGCGGGGTATTGGCGCCCACGATTACCATTCAAGAAAACGGGGCGCTCTGGTTGAATTTTTCCGTGATATGATATCTGCACCATGCGGTAGCCCTTCCGACCGGGTCGAGCTGACTACCAGCAGCCAATCACTAACCTACAGGAAGCTACATAGCGCAATGATCATCCCTTCAATAATCAGCAGAACAAAACGAGTGATGCAGGGGAGTAGAAATTGCGATATCCGGAGTAAGAATTAATTAAAATAGCAAAGCACAAAAACCTCCCTGAGAGAGCACTGGATATCAATAAATTTAAGAAAGCCTCGAGGCTTGCTCGAGGCGGGATGTGACATCCAATACCAGTGCATTTGCTGTCCAGAAAACGTTGCGGAGCCATCTGCCGCACCACATACCGCAAGAGGGGCTTGAAATTTTTACATTGTTATCTCAGCATGGGGCCTGTACACTGCTGTATGTAGACCGCCATCGGTTAAGATGGGTCAAAGGGATCAGATAGTTGACGAGATCTGGACATCATGCTCATATTCTTTTATTACCCCCAATAGTGTAGTCAGGGTGGAATCCTGCGTTAGATATCAGTGCGCCCTTGCATACTCTTGCTACCTTATGATCGTCGTTGGGAGTTCAGTTGGCTAGCTTGGGCGACATAGATCGCTTGCCCACGTGGACTGATCCGTTGGAGTTGACGATTCCGATCGTGCGATCGCCGATCGATGAAAGATTTACTTCCGACCATACCGTCACGATCAAGCATATACTTGGATTACTATGATACCCGACCTCAACTACTACCCCAACACCCGCAGCTTTCAGAACTTAGGCTGCGGGAGTTGGGACTTTTCTCTACATTCCGTGGCTTACAACCTCGAGGTGCTGCGAACACCTGGATGACTCGAATAATTCGGAAGCGCCCGCGCAGCCCGTCTATATCCCTGCACATCAGTCGATCTGTCGGAGCTTTGTAGCCAGATGCGTATACGTGAATCTAAGATAGCACTGACTCAAGCTCTCACTTCGAATTTTAGTGGCCAAAGCTTAGGCGCTTAACCTAGCGCCTTATATTAGGCAAGAAATGGTCGGAAATTGTTACATCCGGCGAGTGCTGTAAAGCTGTACTACTTGAGTCAGCTACTTGTTCTGGCAGCAGCGCGGCAGGTGCGTTGGATACTGGTTTAATTATCATAATCTAATGATCTCTTGATCCAGCCAGGTTTATGGGATGTTTCCGCGTCTGAACTCCATTCAGCCTTTCCAATTCCTGTGGACTTGACAGGAAATTCATTGCAGTGCCGGAACTGAAGGATACTTCCTCTCTTGTCCATCGATCAATATACACACCAGTTCGAATCATATAAAGGTCAACTCGATGACCGAATTCATCAACACCCAAAACCACCCTCGAACACGCTCCATTTCTTCTACTCCCCTCGTCATTTACTCGTTCTAAATGCCTTCCATGCCATCAAATCTCTTTACCAACACCTACCGTAGTGCAGGGGAGCTTCCCAAGGCCGTGTGGGACGCGCTCCACGCCAGCCCTAGGAACGCAAATGTTATTCTACCCCAAGCACTCAAGGCGCTCTCCCAGGAGCGAAACCCTGTCAGTAGGAACGCGCCTCCTTCTGTTTGGATCACCTGCAGCTCGCTTTCCGGGATCGAGTTCATTCTCGGCGTCACTGAGGGAGACATGGGCTCATATCCTATCTTCATATTCACAACCCTTCCCTTTGACACTCTCACCGACGATTATATCCGACCATGCATTAATATGCTGGTCAGAGCTCTAGACGACGCCGTTCCCCGGCGTCGTGTGTACTCCGTCTTCGCGGCAGAGCCTATCACTTTACTGTTCGCAGAGGAATGGACGCACTTCACAGGCATTGGGAACTATGCCGACAAGCCTTTCTACGCCGCCAAAATATCGTATTGCACAGCCCAAAATCTGGATAAACGGAATGCCACCATCGACGTCTCTCTTGGGTACAACCTCCGCCCCGCATTGCCAGAGGACATACCTGCAATTGGAGAGTTGAATTTCCTTTTCGCAAAGGAATCAGTGTGTATGATCCACTTCAGAATCTTTTCATTTTCTAACCTTCCTGTCATTCGCAGTTCCCTTTCTGCCTCTCAAGATCCAGAGCAGACGAGGAAGCCGCTCTGTCAGTAGCGAAGAACCTAGTGTGGGTGCACGAGGCCCGTAACCCCGGGCAGCCAAAAGAAATTGCCTCCATTGTAGCATTCACGCGGAACAGTGACGAAGTAGCAGCGATCACTAAAGTCTGCACGAACCCCAAATGGCGGCGACGTGGTTGTGCGGAACGCCTTGTTCGGCGCGTGTGCAAACAGTGCGTCTATTCCCCCAGCAGGTCGATGTTCATATCACTAACAAGTTCTGTGATAGTTTGCTCACTGGGCCTGGCCGCAAAGAGAGTGTGGTTCTCTATGTCGCCCACGACAACCAGGCAGCAACAAATGTGTACCACCGCGTCGGTTTCGCCGGCCTTTCAAAAGACGGACCTGCCGTTGAAGGGGTCGACCGTTGGCTTGAGGTTGGATTCGACTTCGCCGAGGTCGATCTCGGCCATTGGTGAGGCGAGGGAAGACTTCACGACTTCTCTCCTATTTCATAACATAATGATTAGTACTATCATACATACCACTATATCCGCCCTCTTACTAGACCTCGACTACATCCGCCCCTACCTCTCTGATATTCTGTAGCGATAGAACAAGTGCCCTTCCTACGGCATGTCTTGTACAGCCCAGTAGAATGTATTTATCCGTCCGTGAAACTTGATGCAAACACCCCATAATTGTTCGTGCGAGGCTGAGGATTAGGAGCATTCTGCGTAATTAGGTCCACAGAAGATGGGTCACGTCATGTCGAGCTAAACTTCATATGTTATGTTGGAACTTTTTTGGATGTTTAGATCAGGAGTAGTGAATCACCGGTGCATCGTTAACGCCGGCTCGGTAAGGCAGACTGCGCTGCTTCAGCCAGGGAGATTTCTTTCTCTTTCTCCTCTTCCTGCTCACCACACCAAATGTTTTAGTCATGCATTTGGAGTCGGAGATGATGTTACACACCACGTTTTTCAACTGGACAGCCGCTTCCTTCGTAGCCATGTACTGCAATCAAACCACAGAATTAGTTCAAGCTGCTTATTGAAAACATGGGGATTGGTCACGTACGTCTAAAACACGTCGCATGAAAGGGTGAGAAACACTCTGCAGTTCATGAAAGATTAAACCGACCTTTTCCACGCTGAATGGTATCTCGATGAACGGCAACACTCATAACAACTCCCCAAACAGACAGACCGACAAGAGACAAGACTACGCCTCTGTGAAGAACGTCTAGGACAGGTAGCCGCGGCATAGGCAGAATCAATCTGAAGGCTCGGAGTTGTGAAGAAAAACGCGTGAGGGCCGTCACGTTGCTTGGTCCTATTGAATTGTGGAGTCAACGATCCCTGGCATTTGCCGACACATGCTATCTTCTCCTCAAACCGTGAAGACGCTGCTACAATGGTGCGCAGATAATGACATTCGGATAGATTCAAGACTGCACATTCGGCATGAAGCCATTAATCGTACTGCAGTATACGCAGGCGATGCATATATTCCTCCGAATACTACTTGTGAGTATTTCCTGAACCTTTGGATGATCGTAGCATATTCTCAACCTGGATCAAGTGGTGCATATCCATAAAAATTCCGTTCTCTCCGTCCGGTCTTGCTCCCTGTCCGATTCTATCGAACCCGTGATATCTGGCGTCGCAGCGCAGCTTTCTCTCGCTCTTGCATTATATGTGGAATTGTAAGTCAACGCAAGGCCATGGCTTTGAAGGCTCTGACGACTCGACCGCGAAGGTTGAACGGTGAAAGTTCTCGGTGGTTCGGCTATCTCCAATCACTGCCAACCGCAGCTGTGCCTCTTCCACTTTTTTGGAGGCGCAAGTGCTCTAACGATCATGACTTTGATGATGGTATTGAAGGCTTGCAATGGCTACAGGGTACAGAAGTAGAGAGACATTTTACCCGGCGACCAGGTCACAGCTTGGCAGCAATTGTATGTCTTTCTGTTCAGCTTTCTGTTCGGCTGATAATCAGGATCTCAGGACACGTACTATGCGACCGTCGCTGAGCCACTTCTCCTTCGACACTTTGAAACACATGATTATATTACGCCAACTCTGGATGGATTTTACTATGCATATACCCTTGTCTCCTCCAGAGCGTTTCTCGTCGATTCATATCACGGTTTGTCGATGGTTCCCATCGCTGATGCGTCAGTCCTGTACTTTTTCAATCACCTTATTTCCGTCTCATGTTGTGTAGTTTCAACCATTCGCAGGAGAACCATGTGCATCTCGAGGTACGGCTTTGTCTATTCTGATCCGAACAATTCTCAGATCTGCCGAAGACTGAATTCGACGTATGCTTCAAATGCGGATCGCTACAAGAATGCGAGCACGACTCTGAAGGATCAACAAACGAGAGTCCAGCACCGCTGCTGCGACAAGGCGATGTTACGTGTTCTTCCAGAGAGAAAGAATTTGATTCTTACTACGAAATGGTATCTAACGCCCCGGTCTCGCCGAACGAGGAAATCTTCAATACCTACGGCGAGACGCTCACGAATGCACAGCTATTGGTTCAATATGGATTCGTTCTTGACGTCAATGACAACGATCGTCTATGTTGGGACTTTATAGAGGTGTACACATGCTGTACAGAGCTCGCAAAGGATGGTATTTTGAACCCTCTGGAAGTGGAAGCTTCTTGGTCGGCAGCCATACGAAGCGTCGCCCATCACCAGGCTCTCGGGCGTTTCGCCGACTCCAGTCTGGTCTACCTCCACACGGATACGTCGAACGGAAGCCTGTGTCTTGATGCTGATGGCAGAATATCACACCAATTGTGGATATTACTTGCAATACCCTTTTGTCAGGAAAGACTCCCAGAACCGCTGGGCAACATGACCGCTAAGCTCGGGGCGCTTTTGGAGTCCCAACTGGCCTTGGAGAATATGATTGAAGCAGGCGGTGACCAACAGGGTGATCATCAACGATTTACTCGAGACGTTCGCAGCCTTGTCGGTTTGGCGCGTTCATTGATTAGCCTTTGTCTCCTCCGAAAATCCCGCTTGGGAGAGAACGCTTCAGGATCCAGGGATTTGAATGATATCTTAGACGTAGGCTTCTACTTCTACATCATGAGTAAAATTCTTTGCTCATGATCTTTTTTTGGAAGACGTTACCGCCGGAAATGGGCCGTACGAGGGACGCATTGACTATCGCAATTGGAGAACAGTCCATTCTGGACAGCTGTATATCTTCGTGGGAGGATATCATGCTACTACTGCCTTCATGAGTAGTGTGTTCACTTTGCATTCCTCCAATCACTCCGACACGGCAATTCATATGTTGATGTTGATGCCATGACGAGGCATTTTCTGAGAACTCCGAGTCGGGGCTCGGAATACCGCCATCTCCACAAGCTTCAATTGACAATGTTATGACTTTGAATTGACTGGTCGGCGCTCGGAGTGCCATGTCTGATCGTGGAAATCATTTGACACGAGCGTCCCCATGGGGCCGTATTGAATTGAGTTGGGTGTCTGATAGTTCAAAGGCTATCTTCGTTATACGTGCGAGGTATTCATTGACCACCAGGCCGAATCTGATGTTTCATAGTACGACCACCGATGTTTGTTTTCACCGTTCACTTCGATTGGCGGTTCGCGGGTCGAGTTTTACTCGATGCTTTTTGATAGCTGTCTCAACTTGTATGAACCACTGTGAACTACTGAAAATTCGCCACATTTCTTACATCAATATTCCATCACTATTTGCGGGTGCTTTTGTGGCGTCGCATCAATCGCTCATCTAGATCTTGCCAAATCGGTTGGGCGTAGATTTCCCGATAAAAAACCCCCCGATCTCCTATCCAAACGACAACCGTTTCCTGCACATTTCCTAATGGTAAATCTGAAAGAATGTTGACTTTCTACAGCGTTATCATTTGCACACGTTCCGCGTTTCAGGCTGAGCTATGGTCTACGCATAGCGAATGGGCGCGCCCTAGAATAAAATGTCGCATGACGCCCTGACTCGGTGCTCCATATGAATACGATTGTTCTACAGTCATAAGCTCAGCGAGATTCATGCCGCGCGTGTGTTATTCTCATGATCAGGTCGAATTTCTCGGCAGCGGGAAATATTTGGAGATATTCAATATGCGGCCCAGGCATGTAGTGATAGTGATAGTGAAAATACCCTAGAAATATCCTATTCCTTCCGTTGATGCAGGAAGACAGGTCGCCGCGCCTATAGGTTATACAAACCATATGGTCCCCAAGGACAGTGGAGTGGATCGGTTACGACATATCGCATTTTTTCATAATTAAGATTCCGTAGTTGGCGGCGAAGCTTCACCTCAAGTATATTGACAGTTCTCGGAATTTTCGTTAACTGATCCACTCCAGTGAAATTCATTTTTGTGTCGTTTCCACGCGGTCGAGTGCTTCAATACTACTGATACTAATAGATCACGACATGTCGTCACGGTAGTCCTAGTGACTACTGTCGTATTGCATAGTGCATTATGGCTTTTGGGTCGGTTATAGTACGGCAAGTGAGTGCAACTTTGAAACAGGCACATAGTGTCTTCTGAACGTCTGGGGATCGTCCTAGATACCTATGCCTACTTGTCTTTGTTCCAAGTAGATAGATGTCCTTGTATTCTGATCAATCGGCCGTATTATTTGGCTCCACCTCGAGGCGTTGTTTGGTTATGACCACAGTTGGCTCGCTTAACGAACAATGACCAGGAACAGCTTGGATGAAGTACCTTTGTAAATCTCTTTCTCCCTCTCCTTAGTTCAAATTTTCTCGACATACCCCCAACTGGCCCCTGCATCCTCTTCCATGATATCGATCAAACGAATGGCAGGGAAATTCGGGTCGCATCTAGGCGGTCTGCACCACAAACAGATCGAAGAGGAGGACCAGGGAAAGCGATTACCCCCCACACCGGTGTCATCACATTACAGCTCGAGCTCTATTACATCGCAGTCTGACTATCGAGCGTCAATATCCACCGCTGGGACTTCTGTTAGTGCCTGGAGTGGCAAGGAGGAGGGCAGTATGGAAGGTGTGGAGGAAGAAAAGCCGGTAGTTCAGCGGGTCATCAAACGGCCAAAGGGTACATATCGGTTATCCGACTTCATTGTACAGAGGACACTCGGGACTGGAAGCTTTGGAAGGGTCCATCTAGGTAAGTTTCCTTTGTATTTGCTTCCGTTGGTCATTCAGTTTCGATTGTCACGCAGTGCGAAGCAAACACAACTTGCGATTCTACGCAATCAAGGTGCTTAACAAGGAGAAAGTGGTGAAGACAAAACAAGTGGAACACACGAACAATGAACAGCACATGCTTGAAGCCGTGCAGCACCCTTTCATCATCAACCTATGGGGCAGCTTCCAGGACTCAACGAATCTCTACATGGTCATGGACTTCGTTCCTGGCGGCGAACTCTTCACTCTCCTACGAAGATCTAACGTGAGTATACAATTCTCTCCGATGCATCCACTGTATAGACGTCAGCCCCGCAGAGATTCCCTGACCCTGTTGCTAAATTCTACGCCGCGGAGGTCGCATTAGCATTGAACCACTTACATACTCTCGACATCATCTACCGAGACCTGAAGCCGGAAAATATTCTCCTCAATCAAGACGGACATATCAAAGTCGCCGATTTCGGCTTCGCAAAGACATGTACCTTAACAACATGGACGCTGTGCGGCACTCCTGACTATCTTGCTCCTGAGGTGATGATTTAATCTTTCACACATCTAACCTGCTAATCTCGCCCACACGTTAAAAATTTGCAGGTCATTAGCCAACAACGTTATAATAAGAGCGTCGACTGGTATGCACTTGGTGTTCTGGTCTTTGAGATGCTTTCCGGACTTCCACCCTATCACCATCCGGACCCGAACCCTGTTCTACTATACGAAAGGATTATTCGAGGACCGGGATTTATCAAATGGCCTGCGTTTAATGGCCTTGCCACGGATTTGATATTGAAGCTCATGGAAAGCGATCCCTCGAAGCGGTTTGGTAATATGCGAAATGGGGCTGGTGATGTGTTTGCCCACCCATGGTTCAAAGAGGTAGATTGGGATAAACTCGCTGCGCGAGAAATTACTGCACCATACCTTCCGAAGATTAGTGGTGAAGGGGACGCTAGCGCGTGAGTTCTAAGTGATCCTTGTGTATTTCTCCACACTAATCATACAGTAGTTTTGACCAATACCCTGAAGATAATGCAGCGGCGCAATATGGCCAACCAGGACCGGACCCTTTTGGCTCAGCCTTCCCTGATTTTGACTATGCAGGCGACATGTCATGACGCGAACATCTTCATCTGGGCCTCTCTACTCCAAAATCATTCCAGCTACCTAGCTGATATCACGACATGCGTTGTGTCAAGCGACACCCCTTGCACCTTTGTACTTCAACAGAAATTTGTACGACACCCACGACTGAATGACCTCTGGATGTATGTACACTGGATATTCCCCCCTTGTTATCACTACTTTTGTTCCACGGTCCTTCTTTATACCTAAAAAAGTATACCCTAGGTGCATTCCTGCGAGCTGGTTATCGTCGAGCTATATGGGTTCTAAATTAGTTAGTTTATGCTATGAAATCGTGCGGCGTTTCGATGCGCCTGTGTGTTGGATTTCAGGAGGAACTGAATGCAAGACTGTTTGTCATCCAAACAAATACATCACACACCCAAAAAATAATGCCGTCAAAACCAACGTTCCTCTCCAACCACGGGGGTGCACATTTCGACCACTCTCCAACTCCCTTTCTATCGTCTTGAGAGCGCAACTGGCTGCCGCTGTGTCAAAGAATCACGTCGAACCATCCCGGATCTGACGAGATTGAGTCAGTCGGGCTTTGTTTTTCCCAGTTTGAGTTAGCAGACCCGACTGGCGTCGCGTAGGGTCTCCTGGAACCTGGAGTGGGCGGTTTGGAAGTGTTTGGATGCCAGCGAATGGGATAAGGGGTAGTCGGGAACAGGAGGCACGGGTGCGGTTACCTGAGAATGGAGGTGTGGTGGGCAGCAGGTATGGGAAGGCGCAAGCAAAGTCGAGGCAAAAGGGTCCAAAGAAGAGCACAGTGGTCACAGAGGGGATGTTGGAAGCTGAGAGGGCGAATCTCATTGCAGAGAAGCAAGGACGGTTGGAAACAGTGTTGGATAGTCATGACGATCTGGTATGTCTCGTATATTTCTGATTTACCTGCCCGTAGCTCACGTATGGTTGTAGGTCAGAGAACTGTTCCATATGGAGAATTTCATTATGATGCTAGGCTACGACCCAAGCGTAAGCCTATTTCAACGTTCCCTAGTGATTTAAACACTGAAATGGCAACTGATGCTAGGAAGCCAAATCCGATACTACCCAAGTTTTTCAAAATGTACGTAACTTCATAGTTCAACAACGTTCCTTCCTTAACTTATCCCCTGCTAGTACAAGGCGAAGTTCGACTTGGTCGAGAAGGCAGTCCCCGGTTCCTCGCGCCCGACTAGACGTAGCCGTACGCAACAAGTGCAATCACTGAAAGCTGCATCTATTTCCGCACCTTTACCAATATCTGCACTTTCTCTTAAGAAACGCGTCAAGATCAAGACGACCACTGCGACCGCAGATCGTTCGGAAGCTACCCAAGTGAAGGGCAAAGCACACGCTGTTGATCACGTACTTGAGAGCCGCGGCGTCAGCGTGTTTAATGACGAGCAACCAGGGGATGTTCTAGGAGAATCTATTTCTGCCGTTCTGGTCCACCGAAATCCTCGCAGGGCGAATGACGAAGACGTCCGGAAGACCTCGCCTCCAGCAAAAAGGCGGAAGTTAACAAGTAATGGCGTTGGAGAATCTGTTCCTTCTGTGAGCAGAAGGAGTGGCAGGTTGAAGGGGCCTATATCTGCACCCGATGTGCCGCTCATAGATCCTCACGAATGCGATCATCATACCACTCAGGTCAGTCTTATATGCCTTTTTTCGCCTTTTTCCCCCATATACTTATCTATCTAGTCCGCCGCTCCACCTTTCTCACAACGACAGAACGTAAAGGAAGCTAAGCCTATCACCATATCCGCACCCCCAGCCGCCCCTAAATTCAACGTCAAGCGGGTAAAGCTTATCATTCGTAGGCCTCCGCCTCCCATAACCAACCCTCGGCAACGACCTCCCCCCGCCCAGTATAATTCCTCTGTCAACGCTTTCCTGTCTTCCTACATCACTCTCAATGACCAGGATGTTGACGAAAGCACGCTACAACGCCAGGTGCAGACTGATGCGATAATTTTCGAGCGCGCAGAGAGAAGTAGGAAGAAAGGCTATGAGCCTCCAGACTCCGACGTGCCTATCGACTTTGATTTTGGGAGCAAGTCATATATTACACCTCAACGAATCGCAAAGGATCGTTGGGACCACGTTATCGAGGATGCCTGTCGCCTTGGTCAACTTTGGGCAAGGCAGACATTAGGCCCACACATAGCTGGCCAAATCGCCAAGTCAGTCAGGGCGTATTGGGATGGACAAGAATCAAAGAAGGAGAAACTTAGGTTACTGGAAGAGCGCAGGTTGAGAGGCTTGGCCAAAGCGACGATCCGGATGGTCACAGATGAATGGAAGAAGGCTGTTTTCGTAAGTCATCACCTCTACTCTAAAGTGTTTTCTGCTGACTGAAAGACCCTTCCGTAGTATATCCGGGAGCAGGAGCGGCAGAAACTTGAAGCTGAGGAAGTTCAGCGTGGTCGTGATCATCTAGACGCCATATTGGATCAGAGTGGCCAGCTCCTGGAAACCCAGCAAGGGGATCTGACGCGCGGCGAAATCTCTCGCAGCCGGTCGAGCAGTATGTCTCTAACATATCAAGGTTGGGGTTCCGAGGATGAGGAGGATGAAGATGAGGAGGAAAGTGTCGATGCAGCTGATGACGAGGACTCCGATGATGGGGCTGGCGATGAGGGAATGGATGAAGGGAAGGAAGGCCTTGACGGGACGCAAACAGAGGAAACAGATCAAGCCAGGAGTCCTTCACATCTGGACGCGGATATCCCAAGCGACGTAGAAGACGACACCCATACCCATATGCTACTCGACAGTCTAGACGTACCTCAGGCCCCCGCCGGCGTTCATCCAAGCACATCCGAGGACCTCCTTGAGACTGAAACCTCTCAGCTATCCCTGGACCGCCATCTTCCGGATGAGGGTGACCAGTCCGACGGGTCATCCATATTCGCAGTCGATGAATTTATCAATGCTGCACCCTCCAGCCCTCCCCAGCGCCCCCAACGTCCATCCCCCCTCCATTCGGAGGCCGCAATGCCCCAGCCAACCAATGTAATTTCCGAAACTCCGATCAAGCTAGGCTCGCCATTATCTCGTACCCCCGCTTCTGAGCCAGATTCCCAAAGCGCCTCGCTAGAATGGCAAACCCCGCCCCTCCAAACCTCATCACCATCTTACCAATCGCTTCCACAATTAGTCGATGATTATGCCTCCTCCGACCAAGAAGGCCCCTCGGAGGCCAACTTAGAACAGGATACTCCAGAACCATGCCCCCCTTCAACGCCTCCAGCTTCCGACCCTCCTATTAATCTATCCAATCATGACTCTCATTCTTCCCCTCTCCACTCACCCTCTTTTGCATCCATCAGTCAAGTCGATGTGGGCAGGCCAACGCTTTCCTCAGGCGGAAAAACCCCCGAAGCTGACTCAGTTCCTTCCAATCTATATTCACTCAACTCAGATACTCGATCGTCATCGTCATCGCCTCCGCCACACCAGGAAGAGGAGGGTCCAGAGAGTGGTCATCAGACACTTATTGAAGCGGCATCAGAAATGCACAGCGATTCAGACCAAGACACTGGCACCAAAACCCCATCGGTGTTTGAGGCACACCAGGATGAAATAGCTGTTCCTGCTTACCTCAAGCCCTTCGCCGTGGCACCCGTTGAGTGGGTGCCTGATGCGAAGGTTGTTCCTCCGCTGTTACTAAGAGGGGTTCTTCGACCTTACCAGCAATCTGGACTGGAGTGGCTGGCCAGCCTTCATACGAATAACCTGAATGGCATTCTTGCAGACGAAATGGGTTTAGGGTTTGTGCTTTCTTCCGATTTTTTTCCTAGATGGACGCTGAAATATATTCCGACGTAGAAAAACTATCCAAACCATCGCTCTGCTGGCTCACCTTGCTTGTGATCGGGGCATATGGGGTCCACACCTGATCGTAAGTCTATTTCGTCTTACTCCTAGCTTGATTCTCAACCGCACTGCATAGGTCGTACCCACTAGCGTGTTGCTGAACTGGGAGATGGAGTTCAAGAAGTTTCTTCCGGGTTTCAAGGTTCTCAGCTACCATGGAAGCACCAAACGACGGAAGGAGCTTCGGCAAGGCTGGAACGATAGACATCACTTCAATGTTTGCATCACATCGTACACTCTGGCCAGTCGGGATGCGCATATTTTCAAACGGAAAGCTTGGTACTACATGATCCTCGACGAAGCACACATGATCAAGAACTTCAAATCCCAACGTTGGAACATCCTCCTCATGTTCCGTTCCTTCAGACGTCTCCTCTTGACCGGAACACCACTGCAGAACAATCTCACGGAGTTGTGGGCGTTGTTGCAATTTCTGATGTCTGGCGCCAATTTTGCGTCGTTGAAAGATTTTGGCGATTGGTTTTCCAGTAAGCTGCAATCCAACTTAGCCTCCTCACATATCTAACATATCCTTTCTAGATCCTCTGGAGAAGGCGATCGAGATGGGAAATGCTCTCGACGACGATACAATGCAGCGCGTATCGAAGTTGCATACCGTTTTACGACCTTACCTTCTTCGCCGGTTAAAGCGCGATGTCGAGAAAGAGCTACCGAGCAAGTACGAGCACCTCGTCCTCTGCCCGCTATCGAAGCGCCAGCGATTCCTCTATGACGAGTTCATGTCCCGTGCGCATACCCGCGACGCTCTGCAGTCTGGAGTTTATCAAAAGATTGCCAATATCCTGATGCAACTCCGGAAAGTCTGCAACCATCCAGATTTATTCGAAGTGAGGCCAATCGTAACTTCATTTGCGATGGAAAGATCAGCAGTAGCCGATTTCGAAATCAAGGAGCTCCTCGTTCGACAGCGGTGGATAGAAGGTGCGGAGGACGACGTTAACCTCGGTGCCCTTGGACTGCGTTTCATCGACAACCAAGACCAGCCGTTCATAACTGCGCTTGAAACACGCCGGTTGGACGCTACTTCACTTCTCCCTTTCGTCTCAGAAAGCCCAGGTGAACCGCCTCCAAAGGACACTCGAACTATCGAAGGCTTCCGGAAGCACTCGGCATACTTGCAGCGCGCAAGCACGATCGCTCGCTGGTCACACATTGGGTATCTCAATCGCCTCCGATGCAGCACCCGTCCGATATACAGCTCCGAGCTCCTTGCTCTAGCCAGTCGTTTCCATGAGCCAATCATGCCCGTCTCGTCCTTCAATAGCCGCCGTCCGAATTGGGAAGCCGTGTCAGTCGTCAACGCCATGGTCAAGTCCTACGAGACACGCGCCGAGGAAATGGCAAGCGTCGTCGACAGATTCGCCTTTCTGACGCCCGCCGTCGTTGCGCTGGACTTGCCCCGTATCACATTTTCTGGATGTGAGGCACCCTTGCTCGATCAGCCGGTGACTTTCGACAACGTACTGCACAAGGCGAGCGTCAAGCTGCAGATAGCGTTCCCGGACCCCTCCCTGCTGCAATACGACTGCGGCAAGCTGCAGGAACTCACGCGGTTGCTCCGAGAGAAGAAAGCAGGAGGTCATCGGGTGCTTATCTTCACGCAGATGACGAAGATTCTCGACATCTTGGAGATCTTCCTCAGCTTTCATGGATATCTATACCTTCGACTCGATGGTGCGACCAAGATAGAAGATCGGCAGTATATCACTGAACGCTTCAACGCTGATCCGCGAATTTTTTGCTTTATTGCGTCTTCGAGGTCAGGTGGTGTCGGTATCAAGTGAGATTGTCTCCCATAATATTCGGTATCAATGAAGACTGATCGTTTTCCACAGCCTCACGGGGGCAGACACCGTCGTGTTCTACGACAGTGACTTCAACCCGCAGATGGACAGGCAATGTGAAGATAGGTATGTCGCCACCTTTTCCGGATCCCTATCTCGATATTGATGGCAAGGCACCTCGAAGGGCTCATCGAATCGGCCAAATTCGCGATGTGCATATATACCGCTTCGTGTCGCAGCACACGGTGGAAGAAGCTCTCCTTCGAAAAGCGAATCAGAAGCGATCGCTCGATGAGCTTGTCATTCAGAAGGGCGAGTTTGACTGGCGATCGTTGTTCAATGACGAAAGCGCTTTGTCAAAGGCCCTGGAGGAGTTTGAGGATAGGGAAGACGTTCATGCGGCTGCTGTCGCAGCGACGGAGGAAGTCGTGATGCAGGGTGCGGATGAGGCGGACTTTGCTGGGGATATGGGTGAGCCGGTGGTGAGTTCAAGGACTGGGGAGGGCCCGCAAGAGGTTGACACTCCTCCACTACCGAGTGCTGGAGGAGCGGTGCCGGATGATGGGTATGAGCTTGAAGATGACGTCGAGGAGGGGGGTTCCGTCGCTGAGTATATGATTGCTGTGGTTCAAAGGGACTACGAGTTTTTCAGGGAGTGGCGTTTGTGATCGATGTAGAGGCCGTTATTTTGTGATTCATCTGTTGTTATTTATGTTACTTGGACCTTTTGTACATATTCTACAGTATTAAACTTATAATGCGATGTGTGGAGGGTATATGTATAGACATGGTGGAGAATGTTGCAAAGAGGGTACGGTACGGAGGGAGATTGAATAATTTATCAGAGCACATAGGGTAGGTGTAGCAGGAGAGCAGGAATGCAAGTGATATCAAGAAGAAATGACGTGATTCTGGGATGCTGGTTAATTTCCACGCGATATAAGAAAAATGATATGACGCACATTGTGGTACTTCCTTCAAATACTCCAGATTCCTTTCTGTAATGGATCGTATCCGGCTTTCGTAAGGTGCGAACATGGCTTCGAATTCCTCCTTTGAGGATGGAAGTGATGTGGGATTGTTAGCGGTTGTCGAGGCTTCTGCTATGGCTTCCAGCAACTGCAAGGGCGAGAGGATACCCGATTCTTGATTCTAATAGTACGGCCGTCTGAGTGTGAGAGACGACGAACATAAATGTGAAGAACGTACATGAACGGTGGTTGAGTAGAATGCTGGCGGAAGTGAAGAAGGGATGACTGGAGAATGCGAAGGATCGGTTTTGTATGGATGAGACGAGGCGGCGCCCCAGTGATATTCGGACTGAGGCTCTGGTGATGTTGAAACGGGCGTCGGCAGGTGGTAAACAGGGGATCGGGGTCGCGTCGCGTTAAGTTGCTGTTGGTCAAAGAGCCACATCTTGATATCCTCTACGCCTGCGTGAAGCAATTCTGCCCATGTCTGGATGACGCCGGGCGGAGGAGACGGTTGCGCGCGTGAGAGTGTTGTAAGGTGTTCAATAGCATATCTTGTTAAGCTTGGATCTGCCAGGGTGGTCTTTTAGTTGTGCCACTCGAGGTGTGAGTGGTGTGGCTCACACGGTGAATTCAGAGGTACTTTGGCGCTCTTTCGTCTACGGTCGGGTTTCGGTGCGCTTTCGTTGGGTACTGGTGCTCGTCGACGTTTGAACCAGGCATGGAGGGAGGCAGGAAGGTATGTTTCGCATCCAGGGATTGCCTGTTTTTCTTGTGAGAATCATCCTGGGACCAAGCGAGGTATTACTTACTTGAATCTGGTGCAAGAGGAGTTGACGCTCCTGTGGCGAAGGTTCGTAGTTATTGGTTTCATTCACAAAAGCTAAGGGACGGTCGTAAGCGCCACGATTTGTGATGAGCGTGATTGATCAACAATACCTTCCAAGACGGCGATACCGGCATTCGGGAGTCTGTAACGGCGTTTTGCGGGGCCTGGAGGAGGGTTTGAAGGACCTGCGAACATGGCTGTCGGTGGTGGAGGAGAGGGACAAGATCAAAGAGAATCTCATTGATTGAAATTGGCAATTTTTGTATTGTTCTATGTGCTTCCAGGGCTTATCTCACCTTGTTATCTTCAAAGATCGCTTCAACACACGCAAACTCCGCTCGGCCACGGCTCATCCATCTTCTCCCGCCTCCCCGCAGAATCATGAAAGCCTGTCGGACAGTGGGGGTACTGCGGGTCTCCGCATGAGTGATGCCGAGGAAGACACGGAACGGAGGCTGACGCTGGCCCAAGTCGTCTGAATTTGACACGGGTATGTTCCAGATCGAATACCGCATTCACATGCAATTTAAAATCGCTCCTCCTATGTAGTCATAGACCATTTAATCACCCCCCGCATTCTCGACTTCACCCTGGCCTCCGGAACGAGCACCCCACTACAACATGCCACCCGGTAACAAGAAGAAGCCTGTCGGGTTTGCGACACATATCACTGCTGGAGGCATCGCTGGTGGTTGCGAAGCGGTGAGCAGTACCACCAACGGTGTCGAGTTTAAGCTGATGACGACCCGATCGTATAGCTAGTATGCCAACCTCTTGACACGATCAAAGTGCGTATGCAGCTATCCAAGTCTGGACGACATCCAGGCGTGAGTTCTCTATCGTCGCAAGCCGATTCACCGCTGACACCTTCTGTAGACGAAGGCTAGGGGCTTCTTCGCCACAGCGGCTTACATTGTCAGACGAGAAACCCCTCTCGCACTGTACAAAGGTCTTGGAGCTGTCTTATCCGGGATCGTGCCCAAGATGGCCATCCGTTTCGCCAGTTTCGAGGCGTACAAGGGTTGGCTAGCTGATCCGAAAACGGGACAGACAAGTGTTGGAAATATCTTCATCGGTACGTCCCCATGTTTCTCGTGGCTGAACGTCTATTCACGCCACAGAGCAGCTGGATTGGGTGCGGGCACGACAGAAGCCGTCTGCGTCGTGACGCCGATGGAAGTTGTAAAGATTCGATTGCAAGCCCAGCAACACTCCTTGGCAGATCCCCTAGAGGCACCGCGATACCGAAATGCTGGACATGCGGTGTACACGATCATTAGGGAGGAAGGCTTCTCGGCTCTTTACCGTGGTGTTTCCCTCACTGCGTTACGGCAAGCGACAAATCAGGGTACGCAGACGTATCCCCTCCATCCGACCTCACAATTCCTGACAATGTTGATGATCTAAAGGCGCAAATTTCACGGCTTACCAGGAGATCAAGAAACTCGCACACCATTTTCAGCCAGGCCTGACTGAGCTTCCCTCATACCAACACATGATCATTGGCCTTATATCCGGAGCGATGGGTCCCTTTTCCAATGCGCCCATAGACACCATCAAAACTCGTTCGTGCTCTTCCTTCCTTCTATCGAGACTGTCCTAATTATTGAGGTCCATTCTCGTAGGTCTTCAAAAGGCTACAGCGGTACCAGGAACAACCGCGTTTCAGCGGATAATCGCCATTGCTCAGGACATGTGGAGGACGGAAGGCTTCCGGTCCTTCTACAAAGGAATCACGCCACGCGTGCTCCGTGTAGCCCCTGGGCAGGCCATTGTTTTCGCTGTCTATGAGCGAGTCAGCATGATCATGGAGAAGATCACACTTATACGGGAAGAGAACCAATACTCGGAGTAGAGGTAAACCCCTGATTTCGGATCGACTTTGCATTGTACAAGCATTTTTTGTAGCATAGATACCACGAACCAACACATAATATGCTCTCAACAAGAGGCCGTGGCTTCGCCTCTACCTTGCTTGGTCTATGTAAGAACAATCAATGAACAAGGATGTGGGAGGCCTTGTAAGCTGGGTACATCAATTATGAAAGGCGGGTTGTAGATTAGATTCGACCATCTTGCATCAATCCCGGCAATGGCATTAGCCGATATCATATGCAGATCCTGTACACTTTACCTTGACCCTTCCTTAACATAGAGCATTCCGGAGGAACGTTGCAGGCCAACGCTGTCTTTATAACTCTTCGGCGATTTAAAACGTAAATGGCAGCTGCAGCACGAACTGTCTTAGTCCTGCATGGGTAATGGCAGCATTTCGTTCAACACGTCTTCTGTCGCTAACAGTTCGTCAGGTACTCCCAGAATGCCTCTATCTTCAGCAAGCGGGTGAGTATGTCGAGTTTGTCTTGGCTTCTAGTAGCTGACAAGCCTCTAGTTAGGAGCACTTCGAAGAGAGTGCGGGAATAGCGTGGAACTTGGTACGCGATAGACTTCATGCTACTTGAAATGAAGCTGATCGTGCTTCGTATAGTGTTCATCGACGCCCCCCATATTCTACAACCCGCCGACCTTCCTGGATCGACTTCGCAAGCAACTGAGAGCAGTCTCGAATCATTCGGCGCCGCTGAAGCGGCGAAGGCGGACGTCGACCCTAGCCTCACCCCGAGGGCGTGGTGGAAGGTCAACGCGGACAAGACCGTTGCGTACGGGCTGAGAGAGTCGATAGAAGCTGTTCGTGATATCCTGAAGACGCGGAGATTTGATGTGGGTTCTGTTCGATGTATTTGCTGGGTGCTGTGATAGGATGCTGATGTTTCATTTCGTTGCTTTTAGGGAGTGTTCGGGTTTAGGTGCGTTCCCGCTTGAAGGGGTGGCAACGAATGTTTCTCAGTGCACGGTGTTCTCAGTCAAGGTGCTGCGTTTGCGTCGATAATATCAGCCTTGGTGGGTTACTGTTGATGCTTCGCCGTCTGACCATCATCCTCATCGTGATCTTCGCGAAGCTGGAGAAGCCTCATCTGTACGCCCCATTTTTGGTCGATGGGCAACCGCCACATCCACCTTTGTCAGTGTCCCCGTCTTGGTGATCATCAAATGAGATCTCACCAGTCAACAGTGATTTTTGCGTTGCAGTATCAGGGTTCCGCCTTCGCGATCCCTTCTGTGATCCGCTATTCGATGGTCGGTATTCCACACCTACGCTGCATGTGATTGGTAAGAACGATGTAATTGTACACGAGGAGAGATCTAGGCAACTTGTTGAGACGTCGTCTAATAAGCGGGTCGAGGAGCACGAAGGAGGTGTGTATCGTTCGTTCGCAGCGTTCCCAAGACATCTTATCCATACCGATTCTCAGGTCACTTTGTGCCTTCGAAGCGCCAATGGTTAAAGTTCCTACGTGGGTATATGATGGACCCCTCTGCGGACCTGCCCTCGCCCAACGTCTCAGGATCTTCGGTCCCCAATTCCGGGACGGCGACGCCCATAGAATCTATAAATGGATCTGCGGTGATGATGAAACTCTGATTAGATTCGGCATACATAGTGGTCACGCCTTAGAAGATAGTGTGAGTATGCCGAGTGAGGTCTTTTTCCCGGACGAGTCTTCCTAACTTCTATGGCACACACAGATACTTTAACTGCTATAGATAGTGCGCACGAAAGAAATGCTAATTGGATTGGTATGGGTCCAGCTAATGATCACCGGCACCTCCTGTTTGTGGCAATCGATGTGACTGATCTTCTGCGGGTTTGTTATCCCCAAATTACCGACGTAATCCATTCAGCTACCCTGCATACCTACTAGCGCGATTCCATATCAGCCCCATCGATCGTTCTTGGACCATGGTGGCAGGTCATCATATGTCAATACACAACCCGTAATGGTAGCGCAGATCTAATAGAAATGTTTGGGATCGCTATAGTGGATGATCTTCAAGGTTGCATCAGCTGTTCCTCCGCAAACTTCAACGAACATCGGCGGACTATGCTTCCTGGAGGAGCGCCTGCATCAGATTTACGTTTGATGTGGCGGTGTGACATGTGTGACGAGGTGTAGCGCAAATACTGGCACACAAAAGAAATATCTTTGGCGATATTCGATTGAGGAGCGTTCTCTTCTTCCGACTGTCAGCCTTGCCTTTTCTTCTTGTAGACGGCCCATTTCCCGCTGCCTGAACGCGTTTTGCCCGACAAAATGACCCCCTGGACGCCTCAGCCCGCTGGTCTCCAGGAAATCCTCCAAACCATCCATGACTCTACCGACATGAACACCACCGTGCAGCGCACAATCACTCAAGTATGTCTCCTACCTTCATTCTGTATATCTAACGCTCATTGATCACCCTCCGCGCTCTCGCTATAGAAACTGAACCAGTTTACGCGCGCACCAGAATATATTGCATATCTTGCTTACATCCTCAGCTCAATGACAAACGAAGAGGATCGAATTCGAACGATCGCAGGGTACCTCCTCAAGAACAACTCGCGTCTGATCTTGGGATCTCCTCCTGACGTCGCCGAGTACGTCAAGGGCGCCGTCCTCCAGGCGTTCAACGACCCGTCCATCATGATTCGTAACGCGGCCAGCCAAGATATAGTGGCGTTCCTCGGTGTGCTCGAACCGAAAAACTGGCCGGAGTGTCTTCAGCAGCTGGTGAACACGCTGGATTCGAGTGATCTTGATAGACAGGAGGTGAGTCGCCGTTCATCAGGGTCGTGCCGGACTGCGAGGTCTCGCCACTTCTCGGCCCAGTTTCGCGTCCTCCAAATCTTTAGCGTACCATCCAGGGCGATACTGATTCATGTGTTTTTCATTTTAGGCGGCCTTCAACGCACTGGAAAAGGCGTGCGAAGATTATCCCCGCAAGATGGACGTAGAGATTGGTGGCACCCGCCCGCTCGATTTTATGATCCCCAAATTCCTCATGCTCACCGAGCACCCTTCGGCTAAAATGCGCTCCCATGCTGTGGCGTGCTTGTCGTATTTTGTCCCGATCAATTGCCAGTCCCTCTACGTGCACATCGACAGCTTCATCGCCTGTCTCTTCAAGCGCGCCTCCGATGACGACCCTTCAGTTCGCCGTCATGTTTGCCAGGCCCTCGTGCTCCTCCTGGCGGCCCGTCCGGAAAAGCTCATGCCGGAGATGTCCAATGTGGCGGAGTATATGCTCTATTCGACAAAGGACAAGAATGAGAACGTGGCCCTCGAGGCATGCGAGTTTTGGCTCACCTTCGCCGAAGATGCCGACCTCGCAGCTTATCTGCACCCGTTGCTGGGAAAGGTGGCGCCGGTGTTGTTGGATTGCATGGTCTACGGAGAGGACGATCTGCTGTGGCTCGAGGGGGATGCAGAGGACGCGGCTGTCCCTGATAAGGAGACAGACATCAAGCCCCGCCATTACGGAGGCAAATCACATGGCCTGGAACGCGAAGCAGCCAACGGTGTAGAAGGCACCGATGCAGCTGCACCCCCGAAGCCGCGCGTTGGCGCTTATGGGGAGGAGACGTATGACTCTGACGAGGATGATGATTATGATCCTGACGAGGACGATTTCGCCGATGAGATGTCCACGGAGTGGAACTTGAGGAAGTGCGCTGCAGCGGCCCTTGACGTTCTGGCTGTGAGGTTTAGCGGAGACTTGTTGAATGTCCTTCTTGGCCCCTTGAAAGACAAGCTTTGGAGTAACGATTGGCTGCAAAGAGAGAGTGGTATTCTTGCATTAGGAGCTATGGCAGAGGGTGAGTCCTGCTGATGTACTCCCGATGTTCTCTGATGAACAACGTCAATCAGGCTGCATTGAGGCAATCGAGCCCCATCTATCTACCCTTGTTCCGTATCTTATCAACACACTCAACGATCCCAAGGTAATTTCGTCACATTCCACTTCCACTTGACGCTCGCTGATTCCGAAAAACAGCCTCTTGTTCGTTCCATCACATGTTGGACGTTAGGTCGGTATGCCAGCTGGACCACTCAGAACATTTCCGAGGAGCATAAAAACCAGTATTTCATCCCAACCATGGAAGGTGTACGTACATTCGCGATCTGGACTCTCATTCACTGCTGACTGGTTTACAGCTTCTCAGGATGGTCCTGGACTCCAACAAACGAGTCCAAGAAGCAGGATGCAGTGCCTTCGCTACTCTAGAAGAGGATGCTGGCCCTGAGCTCGCACCTTATCTTGAACCTGTCCTTCGGAACCTGGTTTTCGCGTTCGACCTTTACCAGCACAAGAATATGCTTATCCTCTACGACGCTGTCGGCACCTTGGCTGATGCTGTAGGAAGAGCCCTGCAGGATCCACGATACGTCGAGATTCTCATGCCTCCGTTGACCAACAAATGGGCTAAGCTTAAAGATGATGACGATAACTTGATCCCCCTGCTAGAGGTTTGTCCAAGTTCAACAGTTACTCTCTTTTAAAACTTTATTAATTCTATACTTCCTTTAGTGTCTCGCTTCTGTCACCATTGCCATGGGCTCGGCATTCCTGCCATACGCAGGACCAGTATTCGAGCGGTGCAATAACATCATCCACAACTCGCTCCTTCAGTATCAGCAATTCCAGCAAAACCCTGAGCTCGACGAACCCGACAAGTCGTTCCTTGTCGTCGCTCTGGATCTCCTGTCGGGCCTCACACAAGGCCTAGGATCGGCTTTGGAGCCGCTAATAGGGGCCAGCCAACCGAACCTGCTTGATCTGCTCACTGTATGCCTCAAGCATCCCCAAGCTCCTGTGAGACAGTCAGCATATGCCCTCGTCGGCGACATGGCAATGGGATGCTTCCCTTTGCTCCGCCCCCATATGCCTGCCATCATGTCGGAATTGATCCTGCAGCTCGATCCAGAGCCCAAACTAGAGTTCATTTCTGCTTCCAACAACGCGGCTTGGTCGGTCGGTGAGGTAGCACTGCGATATGGACGAGGTGAGATCTAATTACGCCCCGTAATATTATACAGCTGATCACGGCTTCCTTAGACGATGTCGAGTTCCAACAATGGGTCAACCCACTTATCGCGCGCTTGATTCCCATCCTCTTGCACCCAAAGGCACCTCGCAGTCTCCACGAGAACGCTGCAGTCTCGATAGGACGCATCGGCCTCATGCACCCTTCCCTCGTCGCTCCTCATCTGTCCGAGTTCGCTCAGGCTTGGTGCCAGGCTCTCTACGAGATCCGAGACAATGAGGAGAAAGACTCCGCATTCCGTGGACTTTGCACCCTTGTGCAGACCAATCCTGCTGGCATCGCAAAGGTATGTAGCCCGGAATCTCCAGCTGGGATGGGAGCTGATTACCGATCCATACAGAGTCTGCTTTGGTTCTGCAACTCGATCGTTCGTTGGAACCAGCCGTCGCCAGAGCTGAATCAGATGTTCCAGCAACTCCTCCAAGGCTTTAAGCAGCACGACGCTGCTGGGTGGGCTGCGCAGACTGCCTCCTTCCCTCCCGCCATTCAGGAGCGACTTGCGACGCGCTACGGGGTTTAGAGTGCTTGATCAACCCACAGACAGCCATCAAATTGTATTGTCTACGCGGATGCGACCGGCATCCCCACTTGCGTCTCCCTCCCTTTATTTAATGTGCTTTCCTCGTCTCGTCTCTTGCATCCGGATTTTGCGTAGCTGTAGTCATTTGCCCCCCATCCCTTGTGTCCGGTTTCCGGTTTCTGTTTGATTCTTCTAAACATGTGTCATTACCTACCTACCTACCTACCATTTGTCCCATTACATTGTCCCATGGCCGCATCACCGCGCATATCGACATGCGCCCATCCACTGTCCCTCACCCTGTCACATCTTATCCTCATTTTTACGTAGCATTTGTAGTCAGTAGTTTACATAGTAGTCAGTAGCATTAGCCCTTCTCATCATCCTGCAAGTAGATACCTGTCCCAAGTACCCTGTATCAACACCCCCTCCCCGAATCATCAGACGAGAGACGTTTGACCATAAACTTGAGCATTTTCAGATTTCACCTGAGGAATTTACACATCGATCATTGTATGGTTCAATTCATGTCGAATGTTCAGTTGTATCGTTATAGAACTTGGCCACTTCAGTGCGAGAAAGCTTTGTGGCCTCTCCCGTCGGAACCCGTAGGACTAGCAGGAACTTCTGGATGAAAATATGATCCTACTGCTAACAGATTCTGACTTGGCATCGATAATTGCTTTGAAGGAATTTCATATTTCACATCACGTTTGTTGTCTGGCTCAGTAGCTTCGTTATTGCTTTCAACTTGTGCTGTCGTAGGCTATTGTTCCTACGGCATCGGAGAACGACGTCGACTGGGTAGGACTGGGTCTTGTGATACCCGAAGAGTCGTTTTGGAATCTATGACATGGTTTGTTCAAATCAGATGCCCAAGTGACACTCTACTGGTGTGACGCATTTCGATGGCGACCATTTCCTTGAAGAAGGCTCCCAGTTAAGGTGCTTTTGGTTTTTGTTTTTTCGTGAGAGAGCTCGGAGATAGTGGGAAGCTCAGTAGCTTCCATAGAGAAACGTTTTGTTGGTGGCAACCTCGTTTGAGAAATGCTTCCCAGATCGCAGATGGTTTATTCGCGTAAGAGCTCAGAAGGCAGTGTATAGAGATAGTTTTTGTTTTCTCGCTCCAACGACACGACACAAGAATTGATCTTAGATTTGTTGTGCCGCCTCTTCGTAGGTCCTTGGTACCTTGGTGTTGTCGTCCTTGATCTCAGCAGCGAGGCTGACCTTTAGATATCATGTTCTTGTACTATCTACGGACACTGTGAAGTTTACCGCCACATAATTAGCATCTCCGTTACACTACGCCGTCCTGTACCGTCCTAGACATCGTTGTATTCTTGAATAAATTGGAACACCCTGAATGCCAGTGAATGGATCCCAGGTCATCCGAAGGTTCCGAGATTGAATCCTCATGTCGCGTGTCAAATCGACATCAGTGGTACACCAGGGTTGCCGGCCACAAAGTTCGGTTCGGTCTCACCACGTCTGGTTACACATCACACTTGGACCCACAGACGCCCACAAGCAGCTTTACTCGGAGTCTTTGTCGCTTTTGTTCTATTTTCCGAAGCATTGTTCTATGTGAACCCTCCGCTCCAACCTCATGGCCGATTCCCCTCCGACGCAGTTCCGTCGTTATCCCAACCCTTCGCAGCCTCCCGTGTAGATGCATGAGCCATACCATCGGAACGTTACACTTACGGGGATGGCCATTCAGACTGCCTTGTGCTCTCCTTGTTTGGCAGCTACCACGAGGATGGTCCAGAATCCCCAACGGTTTGTCCCGTAAATTCCATCCCACTCCCAACCCACTTCCCTAATCGGTACTTAGCGCCAGGAAAGGATTCTGACCACCGTCACGACCCAGGACACCCACAGAGGCGACACATCATCGACGAAAAAACCTATTTCCAAGCTCCACGAACATAGAAGTTTTAAGTTCAGAGGCAGCCACGATGTGCCTTCGGTGGCTCGAGTTCCGCATGCCCCTGACACATAGGCCATTTGTTCCTAAAAATCCTAACAGTGTGAGCTTCAAACAGAAGGAATGTCCTGCATGCTTCTAATCAGCTCAAATCCCCAGTGAACGGATACCTCAAAGAACACAGTGATCGATTCATGATGGTGGCAGACGCAGCGAAGGAAGCTCAGACGAGCATGAGCTCTCGTCAAGGAGTCGAGCAACCTTTGACCAAGCGGATCTCGACACCGTCGGGCTTTGTCTCTCGGTTATACACTCTCCGCTCTTACAGAATGGTGCGACCCTCTTCGACCCCCTCCAATACCAATGCCAACTGATCTTCCATCAGAGATGTCTCCTCACCACCAAATCAACCCTCCTATCTTACGCACGACTCTCGAAATGGAGCACATAATGCTCAAAGTGAGGCCGGTGCCCCTCTGATGAGACTAAAACTTGGGAGAGAGCACCCCGACCACCTCCGATCACTTCATCGGCGCCCGTCACTCAGATGGCCTTCAGTAGTGACGAAACAGACAATCTCCTGGACTTCATGATAGGGTCCGAATTTTCCTTGAGATGGATGAGAGTAAGCATTGGCATGACTTTTAGCATAATAATCTAGGCCTAACGCCAGTTCTTTGGATAGCTTGCAACATTGACGCAGAACCGGCGACCACTTAAAGAGGAGTCCTCGCTCAGAAAATCGCTAGATGGGGAGATTGGTCCGGAATTATAACTTTGGGGAAAGCGTCTGCATGGCTATACTTCTCTGATCAGCTAAAGAAAGTGTTTTCTGTGCTCCTGCACCATGATCATCCGTGACATATGTTGATGTTGGTTTACATCCTGAATTGGTCGCTGAGATTGAAAATGTGATCACGATCATTGCACCATCACCCAATTTGCTTCCGCGAACTTCAGATACCGGTTTGAACCCCGGTGCCTCGAGCGAGTTCGTTGTCAAATCATCTGGAATAAAAGTACACAGCAAAAACTCAAGAGGTATCCGGTGTACATAATCTTACATGCTGATAAACCGCCCTTTATAGATTCCGGGTTCCATTGTGAGGCAGGCTGAGCAAGTCCATCTCAGTGACTGGCCCGTGCTCCATCCGAATTTCGTCGGGGGGACGCCTGCAGCGTCGATATCACGATCTCCTTTTCCCTCTCCTCCACCTCCACTATTGTAACATCATCTCCATACATTTCTGAACCCTCGCCATCATCTGCAGGCGCTTCCCAGAAGTTCCTCTTCGGCCTCTCTTTAACCACCGGGCTTCCCTCACTTGCAGTCGCAGTCGCAGTAGACCCCGACGCAAGTGCAGCCATAAGACCCCGCCCACGACGCACCGCCGCATCCCACGCAGATCGTAACGGACCATCCTCCTTTTTGATATTCGCTTCGATGATGAGCTCCTCTATCTCCTGGCTGAGCTTCATGAGTGGGTGAGCGTCGTCTGCCTCTTTCTTGCGATGTGGAGTGGAGTAAGTTTCCGGAGGCGGCGAGGTACGAGGGTCGGGGAAGGTTATGCCAGCGGGCAGCTCGAATGGGCGGGGACGCGCGAGGCTGGATATTTCCTCATGTGGAGGGGCAGGAGAAGAGGCGGGGGCTGAAGTACTTGATTCAGGGGACGCGATGCTGTGCAGCAGGGTGTGCAGGACAATTGACGTTTCGCGGTCCGCAATTGCAGCGAGCTGTGAGATGTTCTGGAGTAGTTCTTGGTTCATGGCCGGTGAGGGGAGACTCTCAGGAGAGAAAGCCCCGAGGAGAACTGGAACAACCCGGCTGAGGGCAATAGAGAGGAAGACGAAGAGCTGATGAAGAAAGAGGATGTGTTGATGGATAAGGCGTTGAGGGAAGATCGTGTGCAGAGGGGTATGGGTCGTGTACGTCGTTAGAAGGCCGGATAAGGCAGGTATCGATGCTGCACTGGGCGACGGAGACGGTGAGAGGATAAGGCTGATCTCTGCGACGAACAAAGCCGCAAAAAGAGTATAGCGCCAGAAGGAGACGGGGTTTGATATAGAGGAACCGATAAAAGACCAAAATATGAGGGCGGCTCCAACGACGATATGATAGCCAGATGATTGAATGAGACCATGTTGGATATATTCACGCGTCGTTGTACATTTCTGTGACCACGTTAGTACATCCGGGCCAAACCTGTGGCATGTCAGTAACTCTGAGAGGCGGGCGCGTCAAAGGAAAGATGAACACTTACCGATCATAGGCGAACCTCACAACTGGGTCCTTCAGCGCCTCGTAGACATCTCTAACCATAATGAAGAGCTCCTCTCCACCTCTACCCACTCCCGGTCGATCGGGATGGTTCTTCTTCGCGAACTGGCGAAACGCGGTCTTGAGCCCTTGTTCATCCACCGTTGGGTCCACTGAGAGGATCTGATAAAAATTGGGTGGCATGGAACGCGCAGAATCGAACAAGTTGTATGAAAGGTAGGTTAGTACAACGAACGCGAAGGTGAGGGCATATTGCTTGCGGTAAGTCGGCTGAGTGGTCGGGGTTGAGAGGAGAGCGAACCGGTGAAGAAGGGACAGTAGACGTTTCGTCGCAAAATCGGGGACTATGGACCAGCCAACGAGGCTGAGCAGAGGCAGGGGCATCGTCGCCGCAATAGCCGTGAACATGGGGGGAGAGCAGAGGTGCTGGGCGTCATGTGATCGAAAAATAGAATTTCCTCAGCGTCGCTCAACTGTCAAGCAGGAAACGTTCGTGCTATCTGTCTTCATAGCTTCCGTTCGTAAGCCAACTTGTCATGGTCGAATAGCTCATTGTGACAAGCAGAATGTCTTCCCAAACAAGTCTAGCAGCCTAAGATCACGACCTGAAAGCCTTCTACGCCCAACGCAACCCATCGATCAACGTATTAAGCTCTCGGTATCAACATGTTCGAGAAAACGGTTCTGCCATTATTGATACGCAGAGCGGCATTTATGAATGCTGATGGATGAACTCCCCGAACTTCCGCTGCGTCCTCTTTCCATCCAAAGTCTTCTGAAGTTCCTACAATGCAAGGCCGACAGTCAGTCTTTAGTCAGGAGATAAATCAACGATTTGAAGCGTACCTCTCCTCGACCAACGCCTGCTTCGAGCCTTGCCACAGCTTCCTGTGCACGCTGTTCGAGTTGCTTGATTGCCTCAGACCGCCCGAAAGGCGGTGACACGTTCGTTTGCACGTCTCGAGTACCGTAGAGCAAACTCAACAGTGGTTGATGGGTCGCGCTCCTATTATAATGCGCCGTAGTATAAGCATAAGCATCGAGAGATTCAGAAGGAGAAAGAGCGAGATAGACGTACAAAGACCCCAACTTTTCCCTAAGCTGCGTTACCTCGCTCAACACATCGCTTTTTGCACCATCATCCTCCAGCATTCGTATACGCCTCAGCTCGTCAAGAATATCTGACCGATCCAATAGCACAAGAGGCGCGTCTTCGTCGGTGTGATGCCTACGGTGGTGCTGCAAAAGGAGGTCCTTTAATTCTCGCTCGAATTCGACATCGTCATCCGCGCCGAGGGCAGCCTTTTCCATATGTACAGCATCAGCATCTCCACCAGCACCACCTACTCCTTCAACCTCAATCACAAAGGTACCAACCCAAGCCTCAGCCGCACGTACAGCCTTCTCGTGGCCTGATAATTTTGTGTGAAGAGCGGTGAGTGCAGGGAGAAGCGCTTCATCGTGCGCTTTTACCGTCTGGGCTAGCGATTAACACAGAATCGAGCAGTTGATTACGGTGAATGGCGTACAGAATCGAGGACCACACATTCCATATCTAATATGGCTGCCTGGTCAAGTGCCCACGCCTTTTCAAGGCCCGCTTTCACGTCTAGGTCTTCTTGGTCCGCATCCCCGCCGTCCTCGAGACTCAAGTCAGTAATGGACCCAGCACGACCAAGAGCTTCGTGCATTTGCCTCAGCTCAATCGCATATGCCGCCTCTTTCAACCGCCCCCCGTCTTTCATCAGTGCTTCGAAACTACTTGAAAGGTCGGCCGCGTCATCAAGCAACCCTTCGGGTACTTTGGGTGTGAGCTGCGCGAGACGGGAAGTGTGTTGTTCCGTGAGCGCGGAGCGGAAGTTAGCGAGGTGAGTGAGTGATTGAGTTGGTGATATGAGAGAGGCGTGTGAGGTCCCATCCGGGGTATCATCAGGAGGTTTCGATTGCTCCGTCTGTGGTGGGGCGGCGAGTGTATCGAGGAGGCTGAGAGCGGTGTCTGTGCCTGAGGAGAGCATCGTATCAGCCTGTCGAGCAGAAAGGTGTCGTCAGCTCTGTTAGATGTTGGTATACGTGATTATGGATGTACGCACAAGGATGGAGAGCTCTGCGAGGCGTTCCTGCATGTGTGCAATGGCAGCATCTTCGCGCTTGATGGCGGCCTCGAGGGACGATATTGTTTGTGACACACGCTGAGATGCCTGCCTACATACAATTTGATTAAGCTTCTTTCTTTGTTTGAAATAATATTCTCACTTCGTTTGCCGTAGACGTGATTTGAGTGTGGCAGATTCAGCCTCCAGCAGACGCGTCTCAGCGTCAAGATGAGTCGCGTGTTTGCTGTGTATTATACGGTGAGCAATTGTGGCATAAGTATGGAAGATACGTTAGGCTACTTACCGAAGACGTGAAGGTGGTGCATAAGCCAATGGCGCGTGAATTGTGTTCAAGTCCTGATCATTGTCATCTGCCAGTATGCTCTCAGCATGTTTTAAGCTGAAGATAACAGTCTCCGTAAATCTCGATATTCGATAAAATACCCTGGAATTGTGAACTCACAGATGTATTTCTTCATCCTCGAGTGCAATGGCACGTAGAGCAGCGCCGAGGTCTATATCTGGTAACTGAGTTGTGGCCAGCCCATCTTCATCATCGGATTCTAAAGCTATACACTGCTCGACTAGCCACTGGACAATATTTCGACCCGCGGGGACCTGAGAGGTCCATTCGATGTCGCCTGGTTCGATAGAGGGACCCCCAAGCTCGAGGACGGCTTTGGTGACGATGGCAGTTGGTGTCAAGGCCATGATGATCGTATTGAACCCGACCCTGACCTTAGTTTATGGTTTCTCCGCAAAGTCGTGCGTTGACACAACATAACGCACTTGACCACGGTCCACCTACCGTCCACGCCTAATCGCGAAACCAGCAAAGTACCTAGACATTGTCTTTCTTTTTTAGTGACGATGACTGTGAGGTCATGTCCGCAGAGGGTGCCATTGCGGAAATTGCGTCCAAAGTCTTCAAATTCGTCTGGGGCTTCAGCAACCGTTGCGTCGACACAGGCTGTAAACGCGAATGGTATCTAGCAGTTCAAGAAACTGGGTGCGAAAAATATGTAGTATGTTGCTGTTACGCCGCCCAAGACCATCGGTTTATCTTGCGACGTCTCTTGAGCTAGATCGGAGGAGGCCGTGACGGACATGTACCACCTTCCGCTTTTCCATGCGCTGCCGATGGCAAAAACCTTTTTATTGACAACAAATCATTCAGGTTTAGCCGTCGGTGTCCCTGGTAAGTCTAATTGACCAATTGCCCTCGAACAACCGACATTAAAAGCCTGTATAGGTCGAAACACGCCAGTCTATCCAATGAGCGACCGAGGTAGCAGTGCTACTTCTGCAAGTTTTCGGTCCTAATCCCATTTGGTCTGAACCCTCGAGGAATCAAGTTAAACTGTCAGAGACGGCAGAGGACGAGGAGACGGCAGAGGAAAAGGACGAGGAGACGGCGGAGGACGATGGGACCGCGGAAGAGGATGAGCCAGATATGGCGGAGAAAATGTTCGACTGGTGTATCGCCGATCTTCAGTGTGAGGCAAAGACCTTTGAGACGACCGGCGCCGTCAGCGTGTACAATGGCGATGTCGTGAAATCTGACAGTGCCGTTCCCGATTCACTGAAGGAGGCCTTGAAGGCCGCCGCTGCGCCACTCGAAGGGGTCCCTGCACGAGAAAAGGACTATCATCCCGGATCTGACGACAAAGTACTGGGCCTCGTTCACCCTCGCTCTTCCTCTTGATCTATGGGTGCCGTCGAATTCTTCTAAACAGCCTCGTTGGTCTTGGTGATTGCATCAAACAGAGTGGTGAAGGAGTGATTATTCCTGCATCGGAAGAGATCGTCGCGACTCCCAAGCCAGCAAATTAGTATTGGTGTCGGCGCACCTACACAATCCCCTACAGCAGATAATTCAGTGATTTCCCTGTGATATTGACCTGTCTGGGGTGAGCGCAGCCTCAAGTATGTCGCAAATTCCCCTCGGCCCCTGCCCTTCTCACTCGCCTCCTAGGATTACGAGCTATATCAATAACCTTCATTCGGGACCACGATGACCTGTATAGTGTCATCGAACAAGTCATCGCCTGCACGATCCCCTTGTGGAACATAACACTTACGCCCTTGGAGAACCCGGGCTCCAGATATATTCGCATCAAATACTCCAGGTATAAATACGACCTAGATCCTGAGTCATGGCCCAAAACCGAGGGACCACAGCCGGAGGAGGACGAGTATGAAGTGAAATATTATGAACGCAGGGAAGAATGGTATCGCAGCATCCGTGTCCGAGTCGCTGTGTGCAGCCTCCGTCCGGTCGTCCTCGTCGAGCAACATACCTTGATCAACACTACGGCTATCGGTCATCATTATACCTCTAGGGGACGCCCTGCCCGATACATGGTTCTTTGGACTTGGTTGATGTCTCTCCATTCCGAGGTCCCTGGACCGCGCCTGGCTTATTCCTTGGCGTCTCGAAGATGTTCCTCTGGCTTTTCAGAGCTCATCAGGGCACACCTCGTTCCTCTAACCGTATAGAACAAGGATTACCGCCCTTCTCCCACCATCAGGATCTCGGACGGTATAGCTGCTCGTCGGGACCGCTCCGCCGTCTGCGTCTGGTACCGTCTTGTCGACCGCTTGGAAAGCGGCTGTTGGATAAAGACCTGCTGCATTTCGCCTGCCTCTGGGGATGGATACACGTTTTGCAAGAACACTAGAGACGAAACTAGTCCACAAGAGAGATAATTCGAAGATTGTCTCAGCCCTTGCTCGTATGTACTTGTTCGATTTATCTGTCTCTCTTTATCCATAAAGTTTACGCATGTAGACCTCGTCAATCCGCATCGGAATATAAGTGGATATAATTGCGACCAGTTGGATGAAGCGTTAGTGAAAACAGTTCAGGTTCACGATGAGAGCCATCTCAAATGCGTACGTGGTACTCTTGGCCTGTGATGACGGGCAATGTTTAACAATCGGATCGCAGCTTCGCGTTCCAATGAGCTTCAGAGTCAATAAACGGGACGCCAAATAATACATAAAGAGGAACAACGAGGTGCTGAAAGGGACGATCGTGGCCAGGATTCGGATTTGAGTACGAGATAAACAATCAGGCAGTCGTGGTGGAACAACATTTCGCACACCTCGGGCTCAGCCTACAGCCCACCACCTGCGGAGCACGATACAGATGCGGACACTCCTCTTCTCGCGAGGTATCAACGCAGTCCTTGCATCGAACGAGCTTCCTGTAAGTGTGAGGAGGACTCGCCACACAATCCTGAAACGCGACGTCCGCGACCACACAAACAATATGGCTTTGGGTGACCAATCCCTCTGGCAACGGCAGGTTGCCGGCATCGAGATACGAGATGATGAGCTGGCGGATGGCAGGATCATCTACTGAGGTGAGATCCCGGGTGAAATCCTGAGCAAATAAATTCTTCAACATAGTCGGAGTCAAAACCATCGAAGGGTATGCATCCAGTATAGAGTTCCCATATGGTGATTCCGGTCGCGTAGAGATCGTTTGCTCTCGACAATGGAGCGCTTAGCCCCATCTTGTGCTGAAAGGGAGAGTCATAAGTTACGGTGGAGGCAATGGCGGGTTGCATGTCGCTCTCGAGGCCCGCGCAGCCAAAATCGCAGAGTCGTAGTTCGCCATCCGAAAGGCAGAACAGTATGTTCGAGGGCTTTATGTCGCCGTGGATAACGCCTTTGGCGTGCAGGCGAGGGAGAAGCTTGGTGAGCGCGTCAATGATACGCCCGAGAGAGGGCAAGGACTCGAAATCTGGCGTGTAGCCCGCCTTGGAAAAGGTAGGAGGGATCCGGCGAGCAATGACCATCTCAAGGGGCATGACGATCCCGCAGAGCTTGCCATCATCGTATACTCGTCCGAGGGGTCGGATGGAGCAGTCATCGGCCAGGAGCATCATCTGGAGCTCCATCTGCAGATCTGCAACGTGGTTCGGCTCAAGTTCGCTCTTGTCTCTGCCGCGCTCAATCATCTTGACGAAGTGCACTTCATTGCGGATATGCAGTGAGGTATATTCCATTCTCCGCAGGCACCGAGTGGGATATAGATTTGCCCTTTCAATGTCCATTTCCCAAGAACCAAAGGCAGCATGGACTCTGTATTTCACGGCGTCTACAAGGTTCGACATCCTACAGATGTGTGAGCCAACACCTCCAAGTTCACACCGGAAAACTTACGAGAAACAGAGTCAACCGGTATACAGACAGAAAGGCAGCGCCTGAGATCGCGCGGAAGTAAAAAAGTGTTGATGGCGGTCAGATGGGAGCAGCGCCATAAATGTAAGATGATTGTTGCGGCTTGTTTCGCAGCACGTTTGTGGGTCGAATCTGATGGGAAGCTCAGTCTGAAGTTACATGCTCGTTCGTGCCCAACCACACCGTGAACATGCCAGAACTGCCTGCTACGCCTCTGCCCACTCCGATCCTGCCGTAGCTCCCGTCACCAAGAGCACTTGCAAAGACACAGGCTAGGAGCTGAGGATTTATCCATGTCATCATTCCGCATCTGGATCCATTATTGATGCAATTGTGACCATCTACGCACAGGACAGCGGGAACCGCCAAGATTCATCGAGGGTAGACGAGGCCGTCATCGACCATGATTGGGACAGTAAAGAAAGCCGACAGGTTTAAAGACGTCAGAACGATAATAAACCACGAGAGAGTACATCACCAATGACACCCCCATACCGATGGACCAATATTAAGACTGTGACCGAACCGGAAGGTTGTTTCGATTTCGGAGCTGCTTCTGGTCAAATGATTGGTAATAGATACATGAATGGCAGGACATACAAGTTCCGGTCACCAACCGCAGCATAGGTCCGTCTTGCCCACGGCCCCGGAAGCGGCAGGTGCACAACTTCACGAAGTCTCTGATGTGTCTGCACCTCCCTCGCAAAGACTACGCCCCACCGATCATGTCGCCAAGCGCACCAGCTATAGATCTTCCGCACTGACGGATTTTTGACGACCTGCAGGACTACGTCGTTGCCCTGCAGAGAATAGGCTCGCGGGACATAGACGACTTCCAGGTGCGGAGCATGAGCCAGAGTGAGGGCCAAGTCGATTCCACGTTGCCGAAGAGCTACGGGTTCGCGAGCGGTAGAATCATGATCCCACCCATAATCATCGTACGGATAATCAAAAGACGTCTAATCAAGACAAGAAAGCCCAAATGAACATTCATGTCATGGTTATGAGCTCGAGGGCTACTGACCATGTTCGACCAAACACCCTTTATGCATCTGATGAGCGCGTTAACGACAGTGCGCACGCCTCGGTTGGACAGGTGCCTTCGATCACGCAGGACTACGTGGACAGGATTGATGCGCTCCAGACCAGCACAGAGTCCCAACACATTCTGCCCGGAGGAAATATCAAGCGATATGGATATGTGCGTGAGTTGCGGGACGGACGTGAGGATGAAGCTCAGTGAGCCGCCACACCCTCCTTCGATGCGGAGCTTCCTGACATGGGAGCCGAGAGACTTGCGTTGGCGCAGTAACCGCGCAAACGCTTGACTCTGCTTCACGGACTCCAGAAGGGTGACCTGGTATGTAAGAGGAGTGCCCACACGCAGCCAATTTTTGCAAACGAGAAGTAGGGAGACCACCTCTGTGCGGTGACGACGAAGGAGATTTGGAGAGCGATTGGCGAAGGCGTCGTAATCAACATCAAGGCAAATCTGCAATACTTCGTGGAGGAGTTCCTCGGGAAGTGCACACACGGCCATGTGCAGTGCCAAAGGGAGGTCAGTACGAGCCGGGGTAACAAAGGCCGTGATTCTGAGAACTCCAGAACGTGGACTTTTCGGTGTCAAAACACTTATCAATAGTCGAAAAATATAATGTGACTAGGTAGCCTAACTTGACAACAAAGCAAACACGGACGACCATTCACAGTCTTGACTAATGTTACATTTGACGACATACAAGTACACTGGGTGGAACAATTCGAATAATAAAGCTCTACGATATGATAACGACACACGGCGGATACTTCCTCTGCCCGCCTTTTGACCATGGACTCGGAAACACTCCCAAAGCACAGGATACGGCTTAGAGCTTCTGAATGGATGCAACGGAGATACTTTGACCAGATTCTTTGGCGCGTTTACGGAGCATGTCCTTGGACTTGTTACCACGGAGACCTCCACCCCACTGGCGGCGATGGTCCTCGTATTTGTCATTGCTACAAGGCAAATATATGAGCACGCGGTGTGTCATGATCAAAGCGTATGCGGGTAACATACAAATTAGCCTTGGCGGCGGACACGAGGGTGGCGAGCTCGCGCTGGTCCTCACTCCTCACATCCTGAATGGCGAGCACGGTAGAAGTCTTCAGGTGGACAACTGTGCCAAGACGGGATTTGCCCTTGACGATGACGTAGGGGACATCCATCTTGCGGCAGAGAGCAGGGAGGAAGATCACGAGCTCGATGGGGTCGACGTCATGGGCAATGATGACAAGAGATGCCTTCTTAGCCTCGATGAGGGCGACGATGTGGTTAACGCCGTACTTCGCGAATAGGGGTTTCTTGGTCTCCTGTGCCACAAAACGGATGAAACCCGGTAAATGGATGTGAGCGAGTAGACAGACCTGAGGCGCTGCATCCTGGTTCTCCTCGGCAGCAGCGGCGGCGGCGGCTTGAAGACGAGCTTTTTTCTGATGCTTGTCCTCAGGACGGTACTTGTTCAGGAACTTGAACAGCTGGATGGCAGTGTTCTTGTCCAGGGTGTGGGAGAACTGGGCGATCGGCGGAGGGACCTTGAGTCGTTGGATGAGGATGATCTTGTGGCGCTGAAGGCGGACATATTCAGGCCACTTGACGAAGCGGGTCAGGTCCCACTTGGGACGGATAGCCTGGCCTAAATATCCTTGGCAACCTACTACAACGTGGACAATTGCAGTCCTACTCACCGATGCCGAAGTTCTTGGGGTGGGGCTCGAAGAGCGGGCTCTTCTTGGTCTTGCCAGGTTTTAAGGTGGCACCGATAGGGGCGGGAGCGGGCTTTTTTCCTCTTCCGGGTTTTGGCTGGTCATCGAGACGAGGTGTCAGCAATGGAACTGACAAGAAGTTTGACATTGCGCCTCAGAGCTCTAGCGTAGTATACAGAAGTGTAAGGCAACCCAGCATCATGGGACCGTCATTGCCTGGGTATATGCAGTCCTGCAAATTCGCTAAGTTACTTGTCATGAAGGTCATCCAAACAAAGAACTTACCACCCATCTCGAAGTCCGTTGATTTTGCGATTTCGAATAGCCAATGCTAGAGCTCGTCATGACGAACGTCGAATACTCACCATGTTGGTCCACTAATAGTCTTGAGGACGTCGAGAGACGGTTCTTGTTTGGAGGTTGCGGCGCAAAGATAGGTTTCAGCCGACTCACTTGTGAGACACGAGCGGAACGGATGAACCGATCACAATTACGGCCTGGACGCGGCGAGATGAACATTCTAGTTGCATTCTAGATCTTCTGAGACCAGTAGCACGTTGAATCTATGATTAGCCATGTCAAGCAAGGCCAAACGAGCCCGCCCGAGGGTAGTCGGAGGTTTCTAGGCCTCAAGCTTCAGGTTGTTGACCATAGCAAGTCTTGTCATACAACCTCCTTACTTACATCTTCAGGACTTCGATGATTATTCATTGCATATGCGCAAAGGCAGGAGAACGAAAAGATAAGGTGGGGTGATAGAGAAGTCCGAAGTAAGATCCAGCAGAATTCGTTCGCATCTAAATAAGTCTAATTCGACGGCCCCGTTCCCACATCGAGCTCCTGTCCGAGACGACAGGTACTAAGGGCCACCAGCCCACAGTCCGACCGGATTCCCACAGCGAACTTGTCTCCAAGTCGCAATGGTACTAGGGACGGCTGTCGAGGACAATATCCAGGTCCAATTCCTACATCGAGCTTGTGTCCGAGTCGACAGGTACTGTGGGTAGGGATCGCTAACGCAGAAGGGCGTGAATTGAGTCGACGTCGATGGCCGGGTAAAAGAGGAGGTGGTGTCGAGGAATGACATTGTGCTGAAAAGAGTATATGCGTCGGGAGGAGGGGAGCGGCCCAGGACTGAAGGGCCCGTCTTCGATCGGGATCCCGCAGCAGGAGTCGCATCGACCTATGGGAGAGGGATTCAGCAGGCTATAAAGGTAACAAGAGAAGGTAACGCACGATGACATTTTGTGACCATAGCGTCATCCGCGCGGCGGCTGATACACCATCCTTGACCTGGCAAAGTGACGATCAGCGAAGGACAGAGAGGGAAGAGACGATGGTAACGTACAATGGGACCTCTATCGACCACTGCGTTGTCATCTTTGACGACGGGAAGTGTGTCATCCTGATGTGATGCAACATGGGTGAGAAGAGAACGGTCAAGCAAAGGAAGTAACTCACGATGGTGGCCTTGGTTTGGACATCCCCCACGAAGACCCGGAATGAGAAGCACTTGCCCAAGATGATAGTACCGTCCTACAGGATAGGATGAGGTTGAGCATGATGAAGAGAAAGAAAGAGACGTACGATCAAAGCCGCCGCCGTATCCCAAAATGAAGGACGACCGTGAAGAGCATCGTTGCAAAGGCCATCATGACGAAGAAGCTAACGTTGTCGTCAGCGCCCGGTGTAGGCTTGATGGCACTAGGCGTGGCGCACTGATGTTGGCAGTCGAAGGTGGTGTTCTTGTCATAATGGCGAGATCGACAGTCGGAACGCCGACGAAGGTGACGGTGACCTTTGGGGGGATGATGTCCACCAAGGCGGATGGGCTGTACGAGTGGGCCGCCTACAGAACAGGTGGGGTCGATGCCGTTTCACGATCTCACAGGACACATGAGATAACTAGACAGGGCGTGGAGACTATATGGATGGCGGGGAGGGCGGCGGCAGAGGTTGACAGGCAAGTCTGGGGCTGAGATTGAGAGAATCGACGTGCTATCGGAGGTTGCATCCTTGGGAGTGGACATCGCCATTAGCAGAGTGGGTTTTGCAAGGGAGAATTGAGAGCGAGGAGGGAGGCGGTGGTGGTGCGGGTCACATCGCGAGAATCCCAGCGGCGGCTGGGTTGGCAATGGCGGCAAAGGGCAAGGGGACGCGAGGACTATTGACAGGGTCGAAGGAGGAAGGGATAGCGGGCAGCGCCATGTCAGAAGAGATGGACGGTGTGTACATTGTAGTCAACTGGAGAAAGACGATTGCGACACTGAGGGGCTCTATTTATACGAAAAGCTTGTTGAAGTTGAATGGCTGACAAACTGTCGCGTACGCGTCGCGTCCTGTGCATGTGACCCATTGCGGAGGCATATCCGAGGTCCGCTGGGTGGAAGTGCTCGTCACCAGCGAGCACCAACAGCGAGCATTGGAAGATCGGACGGAGATGGAAGTGCTAGGAGCCTCGGGGTTCGCCATATATAATGATTTCCAGTGATGCGCCATCAATAATAACTCCTTTGACAGATTGATTTCAAGTGACTCTGAGAAAGGATTTGTTCTAGTGCCGTATGCCAAATAACCGCCGTGTAATTTAGATTCTGATTTGAACCGTCAACAGGACTTCGGTTTCGCCCAGGTGAAGGTCTTAGATTTGCACATCGCCCATTGAGCTACTCATCTCCCGCCGCGCCCTCCAGACATCAAGAACTCATTGACGCGCTTAAGCGTCACCCGCGCGGGGTTCACCCCCGGCCTGCACGCAATGATCCATTCCAGTCGCGTCCGTATGCGTGTCTTGTCCGTGTCAGGCGGGATGACCACCTTCTGTTGCAACTCCTGCTCCTGCTCCTTCCCCTTCCTCTCTACACCGACGTCGTCTTCCTCCGTTTCAGGGGTACTGGTAGTATTCCCGCCTGTCGAAGAGAGAAAGACGCCTTCGCCATCGAAAGAGACGACAAGTGCAGCGAGGAGGATGGCTATGCCCTCGTCGCCTACCTCCGACTGTTGGTTTGCGTTCTCGCCACCACAGACGATATAAACCTTCCGCCCTCGCGACAGTTGTACGTCGATGAACGGGAGCGCGCGGGGTAGGAGGGTTTGTGTCAGGTGCGTTTTGACTCGAGGGGCGAGGGAAAGTGTCAGGGTATGCTTATTCGTGTGCTCGTGTCCCGGGGAGTTTGAAGTTGCAGGTGTGTCCGAGGGCGTTGTTGGTAAAAGGACATACGCCGCGTCTTCCTCCCTCGCAGCTCTCTCAAGCTCGGCGAACGTGCAAACGTTCATTCGGCCACCCACTTTCGCGATTGCAGTAATTTCGCTACGCTTAGTGATGCTGTGGTCCTCCCTGTTGCCACCAAAGTCCGAGGAAAGTAGCGTCTTTATAAGCTCGGGCAGTTCAGAGCGGCTGGCCGCGAGAAGCGTAGACGCATGCCGCCAATAGTGAGTCGGGGTAAGGCCCTACGTCAACGAAGTCAACACCCAGCTACACGATAACGTGAAGGGCTCACCATACTCCACAGCTCATGGTCATCCCCAGAACCCTGAATATACGCGAACCCCCCAGGTCGGCGCGCATCATCACTTTGCCGAGAGGCAGAAAGGCATATTACAGGGAGGAAGGGCGGAGGATCTAAATTGGGAAAGGAGGGGAAGGTCGTCGTCGCTGGGGTTATCCAGAAGGGCCGAAGAGGGGCGGGGAGGGCTGGGAGTTCGAAAGAGGAGTTCTACGTACGCCAAGGGATAAGCAGAGACAAACTCTGATAAGGAGCAAATTGGACGTACGAAAAGTGCGTCTGCCCATGCATCGATGCGCTGCTCTATCTGGTGATGTTCCTGTGCGCTGACGGCACCAGCGGCCGTGTAGAGGGCCATATCCCATGTAGCCTTGTCTGGTCCAGGGAAGCGGCGCGCGATGGCGCGATTGACGACAGCGCACCATATTGGGACAGTCTTCGAGAGTGCATCGGGGATGCGCTTGCCAGCCCTGGTGGAATCTACGAGCAAGATGCTGGATTGGCGACATCAGCGCCGATCGGATACAATTCAGATGGGGCGCACCTATTGTACTGGGCAATAAAAGGAAGGAGATGGAGGTTAGCCCGTCGAAGATTGAAGCCCCAGTTATTGAAATGACCGTCCGTGGACTTGAAATAAGCCGGCACATCCGAGGCTATTGCGGGATCGGTGTACCAAGCGCCACACCGCAGGTTTGGAACCAGAGGCACAGCAGGGTAGAAGTCATGGACGTGCGCCACAAAAGCAGCATCGTCTGCGATAGAATGGAGGCGGTTGTAGATGTCCAGCGACTCGCGACGGAGTTCCTGAAGGACGGAGGAAGGCGCGTCCATTTCTGGGGCTTATCTAATCTTTCTTGATTCATCTGATCGTGATTTCCAGATTTTCATGGCCTCATCCTCGTCGTCGTCGTCGCCGTTCTCGATCTACACGCTCTCGTTTCCCGATGCCCCAAGTGCTCCATGTGCAGTGCTCGCCGACAACCGGATCATCCCACATCTGCCTGTCCCAACGCACCCAGCCCACTTGACGCCTCTTGATGCAGACGGCAAACCATGCTTCGAGATCAGACCCGCCGGTGCTGACAAGGGCCTCGGCATGTTCGCGACGCGGCACATCCCAGCTGGCGCTCTTATTCTCCTCGACCACCCCGCAATCATAACTCCCGCCAACGTCCCACTCGTCGACGACGCCCGGTCCTCTGCCTACCGCAACCTATTTGATGCTCTTCCCAACCATCGACGCGATGAGTTGCGCACCATGACAAACTGTCGGACTCCAGAGGAGTGCGAGACAATGGAGGAAGGAATTTCGCGGACAAACGGGACTGCCATTGAACTTGGCCTCCCTGACGAGATTGAGACTGAGGCAAGTGAGTACGGCGCCGTTTTCCTCACCATCAACCGCAGCAACCATAGGTGAGCCACACCATCCATTCCGACGCCTATTCCCTCTCACCCACACCCTGCAGTTGCGGTCCAAATGCTGCACACAAATGGGATCCCGCCTCCTTCTCATCCTCCCTATTTGCCCTTCGTCCCATCGCCCCCTCTGAAGAGATAACGATGATCTACACCGACGTTACCCAACCACGCGACACGCGACGCGCACGTCTCTTCTCGCATTACGGGTTCATGTGCCTTTGCCCCATATGCAAGCTCGCCCCTCCTCTCAGTGCCGAGTCGGACGCGGCCCGCGCCGCCCTTCGCGACTGGCGACACACGCGCCCGGCCTTCGCGGGGTGGGCGACGGATCTGTGTCGCGCGGATGACTTCGTGTTGAAGTCGCACATGGAGGCGCTGGCGCTGATAGAGCAGGAGGGGTTGCAGGGGATGGAGAGCGCGTTCGTGAGGGACGTGTGTTTGTGCTGGGCGATGCTCGGGGAGGAGGGGCAGTTCAGGGAGTGGGCGGAGAAGCTGGAGAGGCTGAGTGAGGTACGGGATCCTGTGATGGCAAGAGAGGTGAGGGGGTGGTTGGAGGATCCGGGGAGGAGGGTACCGAAGTGGGGGTGGAGGAAAAAGCAGAGGATGCGTGAGTTGGCATGTTCGTTTTGGTGGTTGGGGCTGATCATTCTGTGCAGAGATGAGAAAAAGGGAGGCTGTGGAGGCACCGCCGTCACCCGAGGCATACTACTCGCCGTTGTTATTTTAGATGACATGCATGCCTCCCTTGTGGACGCAGCTCAGCTACATATAGAGATTCATGGATTGTACAACAGATGGAGTGAGGTGTCTGGTCTCGAGAAAGGCAGACGACCAGTCAACCACGTCTTCTTGAAGGATTTGCTGCAAGGAAGTGAAGTCTTCAAAACGCACGGACAGCTTGAACATAATGCCACGAGCAAAGCGATTCTTCTTGATTTCTATTTTTAGAATATTGATCTGTTCAACGACTCCCACGCACTCCCATCCTCCGTCAGTATCCTGTGCGTGGCACACACTCAACGAAATCCGTCATGTACTATCTCAACAGCAGCCAGTCCTATCGCCCTGAGGAGCACTTGCCAAGTTGACATATCCGCATATGGGGCATCTAGTCGCAAACTTATGTACACAACCAGATGTGGGTCACAACGGCAAACCTGTGCTCAGGAGTAAGGTCAACCTGTGTAGGTCCTTTGCAGAGTTATATCATCACCATTGATATCGCTATGTTTTCTTGATCCTCTGGATTTCACTACATCTGGTGCTGGATGTCGGACTATCTCCCAAATCTCAGGATGACAAATGGCGAAGATGAGCAGGAACTCGACAACGGCGCCTCTTGGCTGCAGTCCATTGGGTCGGCGCGCTCTGGACCTTTCATCGATCCACTCATGTCAGGTGTCTCCAGAAGTGATCATGCATCACCGTTGCCCAACCCTATGGCAGGAACTGCCTTTTGGCAAAGGCAGCCCAACCACGCTTACGAGCCCTCACCCGCCGACCCGCCTACCGCGCCATATTTGCATGAGTTACAAACAGATCGTCCCATATATCCATACACGCCTGAAGAACTCGAAAATTGGAATAATACTTCGAGGCCCCAAAAGCTCACTCTTGAGGCTGTCTTCCAACGCAACGTATCGCCGGATGCATCATCGCGAGCTCAACTTGCTGATGAACTGGGAATGAGTACAAGGCAGGTTCAGGTGCGTCTGTTTCTTCTTTCTCTCGCCTTTCTCTCGCCTTTCTTTGTCTAAAGTATGGTCTCTGCCCCCAGGTTTGGTTCCAGAATCGGTGCGACTCTTGCATTCATTTTCATCCAATATTATACCAATGATGCATGACAGACGAGCCAGAGCAAGGGCTAAGAAAAGAAAAGCCGACATCGCTCCGCCTCCCAGGGACTCTGTAGGAGATAGTACAATATCACGGTCGAGCTCAGATCAAGACGCCTCGCCCTTCATTCCTCGCCTCATAGTGCACAACGAAATTCCTGATGCTCCCATTCCTCCCGATGCATCCCAACCCTATTCAAAGAGCGATCCTGAGGAGACTGCTAGCACCATTGCGATTATAGTCACAGGACTCACGATCATCTTCAATGATGTGGCCCTGTATAAGAAACTGCTCAGCTCGCGAGATTCGGAAGCTCAACAGCTGCTCGACTTATTTCAATGGGTGCGTATAACATGCTTGTGCTGATGTACAGTATAGCGTCTGACCTTTCAATAGCTTTTAGATGCTCCGGCAGTGGACTCGGTAATTAGGCGCAGTCTTATCGTTGCGATGCAAAGACTTTCGCGAAAGACAGGGCTGTACCCTGCATGCTATAATCTTCAAGGGGTCGAATATGGTGGTGATCCTGTAGCAGCTGGAAGCTTTGCCGACATCTACAAGGGAACCATGGGTGATCAGCCGGTGTGCATGAAGGTCATCAGGGTCTATCAGACGACGCAAGTAGAGCACTTTCTAAAAGTAGTTTCCATCAATTTTGTTACCATTGCTTCATTTGACCTGGGTCTCTTTTTTTAGGCTTGTTCGAAGGAGGCCATTCTTTGGGGACAACTCTCACATGCCAATCTACTTCCAATATATGGTCTATATCGCCTCAACACTCGAATATGTCTCGTTTCTTCATGGATGGAACATGGAGTTATCAATCAGTATTTGGCCAACTATCCGGACGCGGACCGTCTTCTGCTGGTGAGCATCTACTCAACTTGAACCTGACAGAAAACTCACGACCTCCAGGTCTTCGATGTTACTCAGGGACTTGCGTATCTACACAAGAACAAGATCATTCATGGGGACTTGAAAGGGGTACATGTCGACTTACCGCTCAGCATCCTATATCCTAACTGACAATTACTGAAGGTTAACATCCTTGTTTCTAAATCTGGAAGGGCATGTGTTGCCGATTTTGGCCTTTCGTCCATATCAGACGCAAATATCCTGGCTTGGACATCCAATTCGTCCGCTGCATCCAAAGGCGGTTCCATGAGATGGCAGGCCCCCGAGCTATTTGACCTTGATAATGATGAGCTTGTCCAGAACGACGAGGCTAGTGACATGTACGCTTGGGCCTGTGTTTGCTATGAGGTACGTGAATCATAATCGAGTACCGAAATTTACAGCTAACCTCGCAAAGATATTTACGGGCAATGTCCCATTCTCGCATCTCTCACGAGAGTCAGCAGTGTTGCTACAGGTACAAGCTGGCAGACGACCACCCCGCCCCACAAAGTCGAGCCCTCCATGGCTTACCTGGGGCCTAACGGAGGATATGTGGTCGTTGATGGAGGACTGCTGGAACGGTGACTCTACCAAACGTCCCACTGTGCAGAATGTCCTTGCTCGGCTGGAACCCATGCTTCCTCGAGATCAAAGACCTGCTGACAGTGGGGAAATGCTTACCCCTGCGCAATTTCGCGAGACGATGCGAGCACCTCTGGACGTTCGAGCTATCTTAGAAACGCTCGAACGGATCTCCAATGCTCAATAAACTTTGCCTCTTTAGGTTCCCGGTTTTCAATTTCACTGTAATTGTAGAAATGGCGTCGCTCGTTTTAATCCGACAAATTACTCCATCATGTTCACCACATGTATCTTTTCAAGCATCATAGCCCGTATGGAGCCCAACGGATTGCTGCTGGTTTAATGCTCCAGCGTAAATACTGAATTTCTCTCAACGTTGTCTCTTGGTTGTCTGAAGTCTCGAGCAAGAGGCTTGTCAGATGTCTCACGACTCGGAGCATTCTCGTATTGTATTTGGGTTTGTGTGGTGAAACCTCCTCGGACCGGTAAAAGCATCTTCGGAAGCATTGTCAACAAACTTGAAGTACTTCAAGGGTAGAAATTCTACATTCAGGCCTCAGGACGGTCTTGCTGTCTGAACCTCCCTACAAACTGTGCATATGAGCTCGTATACTTCCGATGAACAAAACCACTCGCCCAGTTGATCACGAAGCCGAGGTGCGTGCCGTCCCGTTCTTTAGAAAATGACATCAACGTTCATGACATCGGATACAGCTGACCTACACTAAAGCTGCGAAGGCCGAGCTATCGTGCGAGTATGACCTTGCGTTTCGTCTTTACGTGAAATCGGCGGAGCTCTACCTCCATCTTAGCCGGTCGGGTACCGGCGCCACGCCAGTACAAGCAGCGAAGTGGAAAGCAAGCGCTGGGAAGGCCCTTCAGCGGGCGGAGAAGATCAAGGCTTTTGTAGACAAGCAAAAGGGTCCGACTTCGCAACAAGATGCCGCGACCGGAGTACCCGGTACAGAGTTGAATGTCAACCTCACGCCAATTGGCATTGATCACTTTTCGACGCGTACGTGGATAGCAGTTTTCTCAGCAAAGGATTAATGCCAACGCCTAGTTCAATGCACCGTTTAGAAGAACAGACGTATGTCTTAAGGAAAGGGGGATCAGTGAATGGACTATTCTTCCCTTCGTGGGACGAATATGCCGCGGGTTCTGCAAGCCCTTCATGTTCCACGTTATATGAGTGTGTCATCGCCTTATATATCTATCAAGCCTCTCTAACTGTGTTCAGAGACCCCGATGGACAGCCTAAATTATCCCCAGAGCAAGCCAAAGTATCTCCTGTCTGGCGTCGCGGGCCTCTACATGAAACAGGTACTTCTCGGGATCACGAATTACGTCAAATTCTTCCACGGGAAATACTTCAACACATCGTGACCGATTGCTCTGTCTGCGCCTCGATCTCTGTTTGTCTCGAGCACTCCCGGCGGTTCGGGTCGAATGTGAGCCGAGAATATCCATTTGAAGTGAAAAGGCGCTAAATGTTTTCCATTAATTCAAAGCTAGCTGAGGCAGCAATAAACCATGTTTCGAAACGCACTTCAGACGACGAGGTACCACGTTCCTCGGGAAGATATGATATCAAGATTCTTTTCAATGGTGCCTGGAGACGGGTGGGCTGTATTTTCGTATGTTTCATCGGTAAACGTTAATCACTGTTTTCCTTCTACCTGTCAGATCGGTGAGCCCCTACTCTCCCATTTTTTTTAGAAAATGCTTATGCCAGTAGTTGTCGACGACCGACTCCCGTACCACCCTATGGACGGAACTCTGATGTGCATGTCTGTACTGCCTGGAAAAGACGACTTGACTATCCAGCGGCCAATCTTATGGCCCAGTATCTTAGAGAAAGGAGTGAGTTCGTCCATTCTTAAGGATCCCCTGAGTTTACAGTATCATGTGTTACTTTTCTTTCTTTCAAGTACATGAAACTTCTGGGGGGATATGATTTTCCTGGATCGTTCGTTTGTGGTACTGTCGCTCTAGACCGGTTATGACTCACGGCGCTTCTGTTTACAGCAATTCAAGCATAGATCTCCAGTAAGTTACCTCTGCCCCTCAGGGTTTCATGGTGCAGCCCCTCACAACGCCCACAGCGCCATCGCAGGTTGGATCCCAGAGCACATTGAGATCAAGGGGTAAGTCTCCTACCATATATCATAATTTTTTTTGGTTTAATCGCCTCACGAAGATCGAGCTTCGAGCGAGAGAAATCCTGGGACAGGATTTTGGAAGGATTTTCAAGCGGTCAGACAACATTTTCTCCGTAGCGAACTCATATTGATGTAGCATACTGTATACCAGGACGTTGCGTCCTGACTCTAGGCACAGGGACGAACACTCTCGTTTCATGGCGGGAAATAGAGCTTCTGCCGTCACATAGCTATGCGGTGATCGGTAAATATACTCGCATGGCATCCCGACTATTTTTGCTCGACCGCTCACAGGAAACCGTAGACGTGCTTGAAGCAGAGGGGGCCAGGATTTTGACCGTCCTGGACACGTGGGTCAAGCCAAACCACGAAAATCAATCAAAAGAACCATCTAGTGTGTCCTCCAGTCTTTTTTAAGGAGGGTGTTTCAAGGATTAACGTGAGCAGAAGCATTGCAGATACCTTGGTCGGACGTATTGAATGTCTTCGATGGGATATATCTCAGCTGGGATCCTTCACGATGGGCCAACAGTTTGACTTTCCACGGGTATGCTGCACTTCGCGTTTTATCCATACTTTCCATTCTCATATAACGTGTAGTATGTGGAAGCGGCGGGGCCAGGATGAGCGATGTTAGTACCTCCAGCTTATGCTCCTCACTTCGCTTCACCTTGCATAGCTTCCACTCGGCAGATGTATCTCCGGTTCGGAAAGCGTAGCCCAACAATTGAACAGGAGATCTGGGTCCTATTGACGCGCCATGTGACGGATTCGAGCCGTACGTCAGACTTCATCTCACTGAGAGTAGAAGTAGAAGACGAGCTGCGGAGTACTTCGCATGTCGTTGACCAGACCACGATTGCTGCCAAGGTAGGTAGACTTCAAATTGCGAAACACGCCGACGAGTTTTGAACTCTTGTCATAGGGCACGTACACGAATAGCACTCACATTCTGGTAAGCAACCGTAGACAAATGGGAACGCCTTTGGGACTGACGAGTTGCGCAGATTCGTACCAGAGTGCTGGCATCTCAGCCTTCTGGTGTCTTGTCAATTTTCACATCGTACGACGGTGGCGCAACGGAAATTGGATTCACTCTCACTGCATGTACCACGTCCGACTTCGATATTGCCTGGGACGAAACAACTCAGACGCCTCCGTTCACAAAGAGGGTGAAGCAACTGGCCCGCGTCTTTGTATTCGCGATCGCTGAACTTTTCTGCTCTCCAGCTTGAGGGTGTCCTGACAAGCAAAAACGCCGGTGGAAACTGCACATACCCGACCTTCATGCTCAACCCGCAATACTATCTTCAAATACACCCGCGGGTTACTAGTTCCGCCTCGTCAGGGACAGCCAAGGCGAAAGTGGCCCTCACATTGCAGACCAGCCGGGACATACCTATCAACATCTCCCTTGCGTATTCCCAGGGAGGAAGAATAGACGAGTATGTTTATGATGGATCACACATAGAAATTTCCACTAATTTCGTGTAGGTTGGTGGAGAGCGAGCTTATGGCAAGCTCCGGGGCATATAGCTACGGACTGGCGAGAGTAAGGAAGGAGATAAGTCGTAAGTACGGGCGCACGCGAGATACATTGGCGACTCACTAGGAATATGCAGCTGGGGATTATACTGTAATTCTCTCAGCTTTTGAACCACATCATATTGGGCCGTTTTCTCTGAAGGTCGATAGCTCGCAGCCATTTGATATCAGACCCATCCCTCAGGAAGGTGCTGGCATGTATACGAAGGTCGTCCGTGGCGCATGGTACATTTATGTCAGCTACAGCCACAAGATTTATTCCTGAACAGTTCTGCTTTTCTCCCCCAGGAAATTCAAAACGGCTGTAGGGGGGTCAACCTCGGATCGTTATTCGAAGAACCCAATATTTGAGATCGACGTCCCGTCCCTAACTCAAATCAAGTGCGCCACTGTTGCTTATTCCTGTTGTTCCACCAATAATCTGTGCCACAGGATCCGCCTCCAGCTCCTCCGCCCGTTCACTCCAACATCTCTCAACCTAACAGTCTTTCCTGCGTCCCCTGATGGGTCGCTTCGGCGCCACATCACCACCTCTGGTGCGTATAATGACGCGATCTCTGGGGTCGTGACGCCCCAGGTCTCGTTGAGCGCTGGAAAGTATTGGGCTGTCCCGTCTACTTACAATCCAGGAGTGGAAGCTGGGTTCCAGTTATTCGTGTATACGACAGTTGTAGGGGTAAAGGTTACTCAGAGGGCAGACGGGTGAATTCCACGGTGATTAAATATAATCAAGGTAGAATAGGCTTCGTGTGCCCTATTCAGTATATGCGATCCACTGTGCTCATGCATTTCCTGAGGTCAGCCTTTTTGCACCTGAGAGTCAATGCGTAACAGTGACGCATACAGACCTCGTTCCTTCAAGTCATCAACGAGCCGTTCTTTGCTATACATTTATGCTGATATCCGGAGACTACATTGCACACTGGTGTGTACCTATATACGCACTCGTTAAAGACGGGTGACCCCCGTAACAAGACAATGCTTTATGTAGTATACAAAAGGGAAAGGATGTTGTAAGATGATGGTAATACAGTTATTGTTTTCGAGATGCACGGGCATGCGTCGGTCGGCCAGCCACGTCGCAAAACAGTAAATATCGATAAGGTTAGAGGTATCGAAAGTGAAGGGGAACACGTTTTGTTTTCAAATGCTGAAACGATTGGCTTTGAGCTTCGCGCCGTCCCACAGGCCAATGAGGAACGTCTGCCGCTGACTCTCAGGTCGGGTCTTCGGGTCGAAGTCGATGAAGCCGATCTCCGAGTCCGGGCGTGGCTTGCGGGAAAATGGCTGTTTGAAGACCAGGTGTTGAGCGTATGCCAGGATAGGTCTGGGAAGGGTAGCAGCAGCGGTTAATTGATGAAAAACAGGGAGCGTGGAGGGGTTGGACGTACGTGAGGACTAATGAGACTATTAAGAGGATTTGGGTTGAGAGGGGAGGTTTGTAGCCTCCTACGACGATATCCTGGTAAGGACATGAATTGAATTACTTTGTGAAAGCGCTCAAAATTGATGGTTCCTTACGAGTACATGTGAAGCGTTCCTGTCGAAGAGGAACCGTAATCCACGGCTTATGCCGGATTGGCGATTCACGATGAGGTCGATACCGAGGAACACAAGGAAAGTCCCAACAGAAGCGGAGCCAAATAACTGCGCAAAGCAGGCAAAAGTTAATACCATACTATACTCCGGAGTGGAAGTACACCCACAATACCAGCCCTTTGTGTTCTCTCCCATACCATCGCAATACCACCCAGAGCACCAAGAAGCGCGATCAAAACCCAGTTCGCGGGATGCGCAGCGAGGCCAGGTATCAACAGACCTTCCCTCATGATCATGATACGAATGCCAAAAGCTAATCCCCCCGAGATACCAAGTGTAGCAATGCCTCCCACACGTCCTATTTCAAACAGCCCGAGCACAAAACCAAGGAAAAAGAATGCAAGCACGATAGCCGCAAGGATGGCGTCTGGGACACCGATGTCGTTCACCGAATTAATGAATGCAGCCCATGCTGAAGGTTCGAGTAGATAATGAGCGCCATGGGATTGCGAAACAACAGGGGGGCACGCACCACAGACGGCCGCTGACAACCCAATTCCTACACCGGTGGTAACCCTCCAACACCGGATACCCGCGAGCGCCATAGGCGTCCCGACCACAAAGCAAAACGCGAGCCATATCAGCGCGGCCGCAGAGAAGTCCGCGCCGCTACCGTCCGTCCCTGGGCCCTGGGGAATAATCTGCTGCGACACGGGGCTGAATATCTGGGGGGTGCCGGTGGCGTTGTTGAGGATGAATTTACCGCGGGGGACGAGATGTGGCTGGGGTGGAGAGATCGTGAATGGGAGGAGGATCGGTGATGCCAGGGCGGTCGGGCTGAGGAGGCTGAAGAGAACCCAGAAGAAGAGGTGGAGCCTGAGGCGGACTGGGGCCGCCGCCATGGCGGTTAAAGAATATGGAAAGAATGTGGTGGGCACGAGAATCCCGGCGAAGAAAGCCTCAGCTCCTGAGTTAAGCCTCGAGTAGCAGCGCTGCTATAGGAAGTGTGTTGATAGATCAAGCTCGAACTGAGGAAAGAAAAGGAATTAAGAAAAGAATGGAAACAAAAGAGTATCTACAGAACAAGAGACTTGAAGGGAAGTGACATTGAGATAGTGGGCAGTTTCGATCATGGTCAGTGTCACTCATTTTGTTACCGTTGGGTTGGCAACATAATCATGTCGAGGCACGAATCGCCTGCGTTTTCCGTGAAGCAGTCATGCTGTTCTCGATACAGGTCGCGAATTCAGTTGCTCCAATGGTCTAGGATGCTCGACAGTCGACCGAATGCGATGGTAAGCCTCTCAGAGAATTAACGCTCCGGAGGGATATCAAAAACAGATACTATAATTACACTGAAGATGATCATCATACATGTATTTTTAGGACAGTCGCCCAACAGACCCATCGTTAACCATCTACGTTGGGTGGACAGCAATGTATCCCCCAGCCCTCGAATCTTCAAGAAGTCGTAAATTCGATCGTCCAATGCCCGGGTCCTGAAATCAAATGCGTCAGCAGAAGTCCTGACTAATCGGCGCAGTAAAGAAGAAAACAAAAGGAGCGCTCAGTGCTGCGACGCAGACTTGGATATGATCTCCTATCTCCAGCGCCCAACCAACAAACCAGAACGAGAAAAAGAGCCCATCCAAAACCTCCAAACCCCCCTCTCACAACGGCCACCGCTCCAGCCATTTTATGCACGTAACCACACGCCACGAGCAGTGTTTTCCAGCTCGGACGCTTATAGCGGGCACGTAACCGATGTGCGTCCGAATTTATAAACCACATCTAGAGACCACCCGAGACAGAGTAGGAGGTTTTCTGCCAGGGCTCGGCTAGATGAACGCAGGAGACCATAACCCATACCAGAAGGCAAGGATTACGGCCCCCGGGTGTTTGTAAGACTCCGCCTTTGCTGCCAGGCCGTTGATATCGAGACCATGGCAACCATGAGAAAAAAGAGTCTGGAATGTTGGTCCGGCCTTACAATACGCCACGGGGGAGCTCGTGATGGCATATAGAGAATACAGACACTTTGAAGGGGTTCGGGAGCCAAGAGGGGGGGCGAGGCTGGTGGTTCTGTTCCACTGGGGTTGGTGGGCGGGAGTCGACCCTTTTACTAGAACATCTTTGCGCGAGAGAGAGAGAGAGGTAAGAAGGGAGACTTGCCTTGGTCGTGACTGTTGGTGGTGGTTGTAGGAAGAGGGACGATTTGCACAGAACGAGGCGTGGGCACGGATTAGTCAAGGCTTAGTCATCGTTTTCTGCTCAACACGTCGACAGTGTCTTGCAGACAGCCGGTCTACATCGACTCCACGTTTCACCGCCCATTCCTCTCTTCCCCCGCAGCGTTTCTGCCCAGCATGGCCATGAATATATTCCGGTTGCTTGGTACGCCCAACCTCGTCCTCATTTTCACCTTCACCATGTTCTGACGTTATGTGCAGGTGACTTGGCGCATTTGGCATCCATCATTATTCTGTTGCACAAAATTCAAACAACACGTTCATGTCGAGGTGCGTTCATTGCTTCGAACCGCCCAGAAGCGTAAAGGCGGGACGCCTTGAACGTCCGCGCAATCTGGGGGCTCGCCAAGTTGACTTTCGTCTAATTTCATTTCCGTGCTAGGCATTTCGTTCAAGACACAAGCACTCTATGTGGCCGTTTTCGTGACACGCTACCCCGACGTCCTGTGGCGATTCATCTCCCTATACAACACTTCCATGAAGCTCTTCTTCATAGGCAGCAGCTGCTACATCCTATACCTTATGCGCTACCGTTTCCGGTCAGCCTCCCTTCCAGTATATCTCTGAGGTTTTACACTGACGCTCTTTTTGAACAGACCAACACATGATCCCTCCATTGACACGTTCCGCATCGAATACCTCCTTGGCCCATGCTTCGTCCTGGGCCTCATCTTCAACTATGGGTTCAACTTTACGGAGATCTTCTGGTCCTTCTCCATTTTCCTGGAGTCCGTCGCGATTCTGCCGCAGCTGTTCATGCTTCAACGAACGGGAGAGGCAGAAACTATCACGACACATTATTTGGCTGCCCTGGGCGTGTATCGAGCGCTCTATATTCCCAATTGGATATACCGGTGCGTCTTCTGCATCCGTCGCCCGTACGGAAGATGAGCTAATATGTCGCTCAGATATTTCACCGAGAACGGCACCGTGGATCCTATTGCCGTAACCGCCGGAATCGTCCAGACGGGCTTATACCTCGACTTCTTCTATGTCTACTTCACGAAGTACGATTTCCCTCACTCTCCTCGGGACCCTGCTAACGTGCCTTCTGTATTATAGAGTACTCCAGGGAGAGAAGTTCGAGCTTCCTGCGTAACTCATGAGCGCGTCTATGTTTGCATATAATAGCCCGGAACTGTACAAGGAGTTAGAAGTTGTTAGCAGATGCCTGGATATAGAGGCTTGTAGTTTCGATAATTTCATGCTGCGCTTCGACTTCCTTGCTCTTTGCTGGGTTTGGATGATTCTTGTCCCAGAAATGCATTTATGACGTCATAGGTAGGTCGAGGCAACTAAAAATAATACAAGGTAAATAGATAGGACGTCCATCTCGTAAACGCAAAGGTACATTTATCGGAAGAGCATTGTTTGAAGAGCCCAAAAGAGTGTCCAATCCAAGTAAGACATGGCGAACGTTCCGGATTCTATCACAGGTCAATGTACGTTCATCACTTCACGACGCTCTAACATTTCTGCCTCCTCCCTCCATTGTTTCGATACAAAGTCGGTCGTCGGCTCTTGTACCCGTAATAACAGTGTCGCGTCGATACTCGCGTCCTGGTCTGATCTCAAGGGGACACTGATGCCTAGCAGGAGAAAACATTCACAACAAGCGAGGGAACGCTCGGATTCCCAGACACCTACTCTTTTTATCACCCCGCTTCCCCTGGAGAGCGAGCAAGGCGTCCACACTGTACTCCTTCGACACCGCGATCGTCGTAGCACTGCGCTTCAAAGCCCAGGGCGTATATTGCTCGACCCGAAATGTGACTTTGTCATTTGCTACGACGGGGCCCATCCTGTACAAAGTCTAGTGTCAGCTCTATCTGAAGGGACCAGCACGTTGGCGTCGTAGATTTACTGTTCCATGTTTTCGTCCCAGATCGAGTCAGCCTGTGCGACGGCGTCGGTGTGGCGCTGGACGTCGTGATCGCCCGTGCAGGTAGCGCATACGGTGCGTTTGATCATGTTGCGCGTTAGCATGGTCGAAGAGGCTAGGGGTAGGCCATGGACAGAGACGACTATGCATATATGGATTGTGGGTTAGTGTGGCGTTATCGGTGTGATGGGTTCGGTCGACTGACTGTGAAATTGGATGTTCAACAGCTGGGGGCTTGAGGATTCTCGCCTAGTAAACTGAGAATTAGAGGCAATAATGTGAGGAAAGCAGGCAGGGACTTACTCTAGTGATGTTGCAAGGGATGATGTAGTTGAGGTTGGTGAGGGGATGGTCGTGTGCGGCTGCTCAGACATGGGTTGGCTGTGGTTCTTATTGAGACCCAATGGCAGGACTGACGAGGCGCCTTATATACCTGCGGACGGTGTGGTCACTGCTGCTTTCGACGAAAGAAGAAATGAGGATATAAAGCTGTAGAATTGTACATGTGCGTTTTGCGGGCGTCAATCAGGCGTAGTGCCAGTGGTACTTGTCACATCCGATTTTCTAGAATGTCAAAGATGGGTCAGTCTGTGACGGCATTGCACAGCCCAGCCCGCCTTAAGATGGAGACTCGAACGCCCTGGAGGCTCTAAGGTTCGAATCTGGGCGAGCTTCATCTAGCGATGTGTCTTCTATCTTCTCCAGCATCTTCCACAGCTCTCTATGGAAAGTTAGACGAGATTTGTTTCGAGGTTAATGATCAAGAATGTCAGATAAAATTAGAAGATACATCTGTGGTATGGCGGTGAATGTAATGCGACACGAATATGCGTACGAGCTCAACGTTCAACGTTCAACGTCAAGCACTTTAGAGCTGATGACGAGAAGGACAAGGAAGAGGCGCTGTCAGTGTCTGGCGCCGTCCGGCCAATTATTACCAGGCACGTGACTGCCATCACACCGTGGCCCAATTCGATTTGGACCTGCAGCAATATCCACAAGTCCCCTCACCTCCAGCGCCCAGCGCCCCTCAGGCTGCTATCTTATATCCCCATATCCCCCGAGCTTTGGTTCTTACGCACCCTCGAAAGGCAGTCTCGCTATGTTGTCACGCTTCGTGAGCGTGTTCTCGGTCGCTGTCATCATCTCTGGGTTTCTGCTCGGGCTTGCGCGTGCGGCGGAGGAAGACAAACTACGGATAGGAAATGAAACTATTGACAGAGTGAGTGCTTTTGCTATTCGGAAAGGGTGGCAATGTTCTATAAGGCTGAAGTTGGGGGAAAGAGAGAGATAGGCTGTCGCTATCTATAGTCCCAGCGGGTATCCGCGTTTATGCTCTTGTCAATCACGACCATATATTTACGTCGACTGACTATTTTCTTCCTTGCAGACGGTACAACTACGCACGCACTCCATATATGCCCCATATATTGATCAAGACCTGCAAAACAGGTGAGATTCCACCATCGTCAGTCTCTTCAAGGTTGACCCAGTCTGTGCTATTGAAAGATGGTGGGACTTCGGCGCCGATGCATACGTGGTGCGTAGTTTGTTCCACGATGTAGAGGACATACAAACTGACCTGATACATCCCCAGAATACGAACAAGCACATCCGCCTCACTCAAAACCGACGCTCACAAATGGTATGGTACCAATCCGTGCTTTGTCGCTCACGGAAGCTCAGACTACCATTAGGGATGGCTATGGTCCCGTCTTGCCCTCACCGCCTCCAACTTCGTCATTGAAGTTGAATTCAAGGTGCGCTTCACTGCCCCATGTCACATAAGGACTAGTCTGATCCGCTTTCAGGTTTCTGGAGACTCGAGCCACCTTTTTGGTGATGGGATCGCAATGTGGTTGACGAAGGAGCGGAAACAGGAAGGACCTGTGTTCGGTAATCAAGGTGCGTCCGCTGTATTATCCACATGTACCCTAGCTGACTTTCCAAACCAGACAACTTTGAGGGTCTCGGTATCTTCTTGGACACGTAGGTGTGGAACTCGAAATTATATTCATATTACTGACCTCCTGAAATGACTAGCTACGCTAATGGTCGCCACGCTTACTCGTTCCCCCGCATCAACGCTATGCTTGGCGACGGCAAGACGAGTTACGACGTGGGTAATGACGGGGACGAAACGAGTATTGGTGGTTGTTCTGTACGAGGCTTGCGCCAGAGCATATCAACTCCTCACTAATATTTCCTTTCGTTTTCGTAGGCAAACTTCCGTCGGACCAATGTGGCGACAAAACTCAAGGTCACGTATGTCAGAGACAAATTCCTCGATGTACGTTTCATCTTCTTCGTACTTCTTCGCTCCGTATTCACCGCTGGACTTATCCGCAGGTCAAAATCCAACATAAAGCTTGTTCGTATTTCTTCTCACCAGACACGATTCAGGCTTACCGAATTCACATCACATAGGGGACGACTGGTCTGACTGCTTCCACCTCAAGAACGTCTCCCTACCCACCAACCCCTTCCTCGGGTTCTCAGCCATGACAGGCGACGTAAGCGATGCCCATGAGTAAGCCACTTCCTCCTCTCAACCACCTTTCCCCGCGCTAACCTACTCCCGCCAGCATCATCACAGTGACAACCTACTCCGCCATCATCCTGCAGCCTGACACCCCCAAGAAAAAGAAGGGAGGCATCTTCAGCGGTCCACGGTCAGCAGACCCGGAGGACGCGGGAACCTGGCTCGGACTCTTCTTCAAGCTGTTCCTCTTCGCAGGCGTGTGCGCTGGCGGCTACTACGGCTTCCAGGAGTATAAGCGGAGACAGGCTTATGGTGGTGGTGGAAACTTCGGGATGGGCAGGGGTGGTGGTGGTGGAGGCTTCGGCGGGGGCTTGGGCGGGGGAATGTATTCGGGCAATAAGCGGTCTTTCTGATGCTGTAATAACAGGATAATAGCGCTATCTTATTTGTTACCCAGATCCTTGACATTCAGTTTCCTTATTCTACCACATGACCTACGATGCCCGGGGTATCGCAGGGACACGTCGAGCCATGTAGCGTAGTTGTCTGGTCCAGTGAACAATTGAACGGAAGATGCCAGGCGATTCTTTGACGTTAACGATCGGCGAACGGAGCTTCCTGATGTTAAGACCTTCGACGAGAACATCGAAGCGAGAGACGACCTCGCTCATAGTAGGTCTCCTCTGAGGATCTTGATTCACCATGTCCGAGATGAGCTCACGCATAAACTCGAAGCCCTTCTTGGCCGCGGCCCAATCTTCCCAACCCTGTGTTTGAACGTTCAGAATGGAGCGGTTGGGAGGAGGATAAATCATACATCGACAAAGTTCCTTTTGATAGCGTTACCCAAGCAGTAAACATCCACGCGGAACGGGTCACAAGGGGGGGCATCGGGCACCAAGAATTCCGGAATGGTCTTATCGCCACCCCATGGAGGTTTCTGAAGATGAGGGGCATCTGTAACGGGTGTTACGGTTGCCCTTGCGGTTCACGCTAGTCGTAAGCTTGACCAGTCTCTGGTTATTGCTACGTCTAGGTGAGTTTACAAGGGGCTTGTTTGTACGTATTTACAGTAGATGCTTTAACCGGCGACGCCCAAGGCGTCGCCAAACACCGGAGCCCTTACATACCCCCCTTTAAGAGTGCGTCAAGCACTCTTCTCCAGGTAGTGGGTATAGAATACAATAAATGCTTAGTTGAGTGGTAAGATAAGGGTAGAGCCCGTCGCCCTACCCCACGTATACCGAGTGGTGCATTACAGTCATAGGTGTACTATGCTATAATGTCTAACGAGGGTAATATGTCCTTAGCGATACTGTTAAGTAGCGCGTTGACGATGAGAGTGTAGAGCCCGTCGCCCTCCACTACTAGTGAATATAGATAAGGACCGAAGTCCACCGGAATTTATGCAGCTACAATGGTGTAGCCCGTGCATAACATTCCAGATGCTCATTGTCGTCATCTTTCGATGCACGACCCAAGACTTTCCTCAGCGGGTCATGATGATTCCATGACTATAGCGATTTGCGCCTCGGCCTGTACTTCATGCTGCCTGACTATTGTCAGGCCTTATGTCCATGTCCTGGTTGTCGGGGTTGTTGTCCGACGGACCAGTGCTAGCTGATGCAGCTGCAGACGATAAGGGCGCAGAGAGCGCCGACATGGGATCCGCATGGGTTTTAGCATCAGGTAGTTCCGATGCACCGACTGCGGTCGAGGTCGAAGGGGCACTTGGCCCGGCCGTTGAGGATGCTATACCGCCGTGCGACGACGACGGCGCGCGTGGTTGGGACTGTCTTGGGGCAGGTGGGCGTGAGTTTCCTACACGTCGTCCCGACAATGTGTGGAAGTGGGGGTCACTACCCACGTCAAGCCACTCCGAGTTCATTCGGCAGTCAGCTTGTCCGGCGTCCATTTCAGACTCGATAAGAGTCTGGATCCTGGTGATATCGTCGACGGTGGGGTAATACCACCCGTCGTACTGAGGCATGGCTGGAGGTACTCCTCGCCGTTCCAATCGTTCCACTCGTTCATCATCTACGCGGCGGAACAGCTCAGCATAGGGAGCTCCGGCCGCATAGTAGTGGTCGAGGTAGTGTAGCCCGAAAGTATAGATGTGGTGCATCCATTCGATGGGGAATCCACTATCGATTAGATGTCGAATGACATCCTCCTCGATGACCTTGGTCGCTGGTAAGACCACCTTGAACCGTTGAATCTCGAAGTCCGGACCGCCTATAGGCACAAAAGGCCGGTCGGGATTGGTACGGTTGTGTTCTTCAACCGCGTCCGAGTAGAAGAAGGGCCGTGCTGCGATGCACGCCAGAACACGTATATACCACGCACGTTGGGCATATACCGTTGGGCAGAACGTATCTGCCAACCGATAACCCCATACGCCACGAAGATGAACTCTGAAGGCCCTGTCCATTGGGACACCGGCCGTTTGGTTCACGGTTCCAATGCGCCCATGATGGGCCAGCTGCTTCGCCCAGCGATTGATATCGAACTGGTATTTTTCGGGGTCGACTGGTGGTAGTCCGGCCCCACGGGATGGTATATCCCGACGATACTCGAAGGCGTTTCCGGGTCGCTTGACCCCGAGACAACGCCAGATAGGGTCATTGTCCCGGAAGGGAGTACGAACTTCCGCGACCTCAGTCGCTTCGGCTCCCTTCATCATCGCCTTGTCGCGCAGATGAGGAGCTACCGATAGGCAGATTCTCCTAAATTCCTGCAGGAGCATGAATCCCTGCGCTCGGTCTTCCCGCGTGTTGCGGTTGCTTTTGGTATCCTTGATCAACTTAATGAGCTGATCGACCTCCCTGGGGTTCATTGGGAACCCGCGAGGCACGACTGCGTAGAGTCGTCCTACAGGGAGCGTCCAGGCGGTACCAGTCTCCATCTCGTGCCGTGAGGCGTCCACAGCCGCTGTCAACGTGTACACGCGGTTTGATATTGCCGACCAGTAGAACGGGTTGTGCAACATGTCCCAGAACCTGTTGCTCCGTTCGTGGCGACCGTCAATGAAGACGACTCCCACTTCATCGGGGATGCGTCCAGTTTGCTCATTGGCCGCCTGGCGCGCCATATTCTCCTTGTGCGTTTCCTGGCCTTTCTTCTTTTTAGCCGATTTCGGCTTATCCGATTCTTCTCCACTGGATCGACCATCATCCTCGTCGTCGATGCGAGCCATTGGTGGCGGCGTCGGCGGTTGGATATTGGTCACCGGCGGGGGCCCAGGAAGATCAGGAAGTGAGAACTTCACTACTTCTCCCTTCTTGCCTCTTCGCTCGGGGTTTTTGACCCGGCTCTCGTCCCCAGAGGGCAACGATGCTATGCTGTCCGATGGTGGCACAGACACAGATGTCGATGGCCCGCTACGTTCAGACCCTCGATGCGGGAGCGGTCTGGTTTCACGGCCAGGTCGTTCGGGGTAGCGGTCCTCATACCGCGGTCCGTATTCTGAGGCTCGGTCAGCCCTCCTCGATGGACCAGGGCGCCGATAATCCTCATGGCGCCGTGAGTCCCGTTCTGGGGACCACGCGCCTCGTCTGTATTCGCGTGAGGGCGACCGCTCGAATCGGCGATCCATACGCCTTGGTCCCTGATCCTCGCGATGATCCTCTCGTCGCGTCTCAGGTTCCACAGGCCGTATCGGTCGGAAGTGTGGTGGTGGTGATAGGTCCCGGTGACGCTGGTCGTGCCACGTTTCGTCGGTCCCTCGACGATCATCGCGGCGCGCGTCGGTCTGATGGACCTTGGCAGGTCGCGACGATCCTTCTTCGCGATCTGGCGACGCCATTGCCGGCCGCTTCTTGGCAAAGCTGAGTTGCTCAGCCATTGCCTCTTCGCGAACCCGTCCACGCTTTACTTCGGCCATAGCCGCTTCCAGTGCATCTAGCAATTGCGCTAGCACCGGTTGAGCCATCCCATCGTCCAAAAAGTCGCAGTAGTCACGCTTGATGCCGTGCACTACCAGTCTCTGTATAATTTTCTCGCGAGCGGCTTCCTGTCGCTCATCACCGCGCGTTCGTCGTGGAGGGGCGGCTGGGCCCCGCGATCCTAGTCCCGGGGGACTTGGGACTCGCGGCGGCGCCTGTTCTTGGTGATCGAGCCGCGCGCCGTCCACATCCATGCTGTTGGGATCCTGCGGCCGCGATATCGGCGGCTGCTGATAGGCGGGTACTTGAGGGTACCAGTGCGGTGGGTACCCCTGCTGACCTTGTGGGAATGATCCCGGTCCCGCATAAGGCATTTGTTGAAACGCCATGTGGGGCTGGACCGGGTATCCACCCATCATCGGCATCGGCATCGCGTAGGGCTGCTGTCCCATGTTGTTCATCATCGGGTATTGTTGACCCGACACGTTTTGTTGCGGGGGCATGCCCATTTGCGGGGCCATACCCATCGAGGGAGCCATGCCCATTTGGGGGGCCATGCTCATGGGAACCATTTGTTGCGGGTGTTCAGGGGCGCTGGCGCGTCCTTCTCCCCCACTTGAGCTCGGTCCCGAGGTCATATGTTGAATCTGGGGCTGGTTTTCACCACCCCATGTCGCGTTGTTGTTGTGCACGGTGTTGCTGGAGTCCATAGTTCTTGTCGCGTCGGTAGTTGGTAGTGTCGAATGACAGGAGCCGTTGCCAGCAGGACTTGCCAAATTATTTGATGGTAACTTGAGAATGTTCCCAGGCCACGATCACATGATCATGTCACGTCGGCTTTGCGAGACGCGTCTAAGGCGCGTGCTTTGCGAGTTTGCTAGGGATCTTCACACCCTGCAGTTCCAGGTATCGATCGAGGGCCGCCAGTCTAGTACAATTCTTGCTTGGCTCCCATGTAGTATCACCCAAGGTCCAACGGACTTGGTACTCGAGTTTATTATCTTCGGTCCACCTGTGGCCTAGTATTTCGTCGACGAACCACTCTTGGTCCGTAGGGGCACCAAAATCGTACGGTTCGGGTTGAGATCGATTAGGAAACATGTCATCTTTGCTCCCATGGTAAGGACGCAACAGACCAACATGAAATACATTATGAATACGACGACTCTGAAGAGCTATGGGCAACTCCAGCGTATATGTCGAAGTCTTCGGGTTCGCTTCCAGGACTTTATAAGGTCCTACGTATTTAGGGCACAGCTTCCGTGCTCGTCCTTTGGCCAGGTTTAAATTCTTTGTAGACAAGTAAACCAGCTGCCCTGTCTTGATTTCCGGTTCTGTTGATCGTTTGTTATTGGCATGGTAGGTTTGAAATACACGCGCGTCGATAATTGAATCGTGCGCTTCGGCGAGGTTTAACAGGGCCTGTTCTGCATAGGCACGAACTCCCTTGGTCCAATTCTCGTCCGATCGGATTTCTTTGATCATCGATGGCATATATCCGCTGTTCAGCTCGAACGGCGCAAAGTTCGTCGTAGCCGATACACTCGAATTTATTGCAAACTCGGTCATCGGTAACCGATCGACCCAATCCTTCTGATCTGGTCTTACCGCTGCTCGTAATATTTGACCGACGTTGCGATTAGCACGCTCGGTTTGACCATCAGTTTGCGGATGGAACGACGTTGACATTAAAAGTTTGGCTCCGAGCATTTTATGCAAGCTACGCCACCACTTTGATGTAAACTTGGAATCTCGATCGCTAACGATCGAACCTGGTAGGCCATGTAGCCTCACCACTTCTTTAAGGTACACCCAAGACAGTTGGGACGCCGTCATAGTGGTATGCACGGGTATCAAGTGGACCATACTCGTCATGCGGCATATAACCACCCATAGGTAGTTATATCCTTTCGACTCGGGGAATGGGCCAATGAAGTCCATACCGATCGAATCCCAGGGCTTCACTGGCACTGGTAGCGAATGCAATTTGCCCATTGGCTTCTGATTTGATACCTTCGTACGTTGACACATTTCGCAAGTTTTGCAAAATTGTTGTACGTCCTTTACGATCGACGGCCACCAATACCATCGTCTCAGGTATTCGAGGGTTCGTTCGGCACCAAAGTGCCCTAGAACGATATGACCTTGATCCATGATTGAAGTAATCAACTCCGGAATTCGAGGGATACATAGTACTTTGCGTCCTCGAAAGTTCGTAGTCCAGAGCAGCTCATCTTTCAGTTTGAAAGCATGAAACTCTTCGGGTGTCTCTAGGACTAACTTGAATGTTTTGTCATTGATGTAGTTTTGAGCGACCTGTTGTCGAAACGCTCTATCCGCTGCGTCGGGTGGAGGTGGCGTATTGCCCACGCCTCCCAAGATGTCAGCGAGAGTGATGTCTTCGTCGCGATTGATGGGAGCCTCCTGCTCGTTTTCAGTGGGTGACTTTTGAGCCACGTTGGATGCTGCATCACGCATGACTTGCGCCTCGACATCTCGGTCTTCCTGTTGTTCTTGCAGTCGACGACTTCTGCGTAGCTCGCCTTCCTGCATGGCTCGTAGTTCGACAACCCGTTCCGCGACCTCCTTAAACCGAGGTAGCGGCAAGTCTTCGCCTGTAGGATCAATACGCACATCCGCTTGTACATAGTCATATGCTTCATGGATGTCGTTTTTGGTATCACTTTCATAATACCGTGATAGGCAGTCCGCGACTTTATTAAGCTCGCCCTTGACGTATGTAATGTCACAGTCAAAGCGAGACATATAGTCCGTCCAACGTCGCTGTCGATAGGACATATTGGTTTGAGTCTTAAAGAACTCCAATGCCTTATGATCCGTGATGATATGTATGCGATAACCGACTAGCTTATCCTCCCACTTCAGTAGGGCTTCCAGGATAGCTAGCGTTTCGAGTTCATGTACCGCGTAGTTATGTTGCGCATTCGTGAACTTCTTCGACATGAATCCGGCTGGTCGACACTGAGCCCATGTTGGTCCTTGGCCATACATTGCGCCAACTCCCGATTTCGACGCGTCACAGATGAGCCATATTGGTTCACCTGTCTTCGGCTCGATCGGTTTGAGAATTGGGGTCGTACAGCAGATGCGTTTGATCATGTCGAAGCATCTCTGATGAATCGGCCTCCAGTAAAAAGGTGACCCGTTCTCGGTCATAGCCATAAGTGGCCCAGTATATGACGTGATGTCTGGCAGAAAGTTCGCCAAGTAGTTGACTAGTCCAACAAAACGTTGTATATCGTTGTATGTTCTGGGCGTTCGCCATTCCCGAATTCGTGCCAACTTATCAGCATCGGGGTGAATTCCTTGATCATCAATAATATGACCCAGGCAATCCACTCGATCTGCATACAGTTCGCATTTCTTCCATTTGAGGTATAACGACTGTTCCCGTAGGCGTTCGAACACTATTCGTAGATGTTGTTCATGTTCTTCAATAGACTCTGAATAGATGAATATGTCGTCCAAGTATACATGCATGAACTTCCCGATGGCCTCGCGGAAGATTGCAGTCATAAGTCGTTGGAATGTAGCGGGTGCATTACAGTCTCCAATTTGCATGATATGACTGACATACGTTCCGAGTATAGTCGCGAACGCAGTCTTATGGATATCTTGTTCGAGTATTCGTACTTGTTCGTACGCATCCGTTAAGTCTATTTTCGATCGTATTTTCGCTCTCGCGACGTCTTCTCGAATGACTTCTTGATCAGGTAGTGGAGTTACATCCTTGACCGTATTATCGTTCCGTTGCCGTGCATCTAAGGGCGTTCGCAATGAACCATCCTTCTTTGGAATACACATTAACGGTGCTGCTGATTTGACCTGCTTCGGTTCCCACCAGCCCGATTCCACATATCGGTTGACTTTCGCGTGAAATTCCTCGCGCAAAGACATTGGGCACCGTGGGGTATGGTAATGATATTGCTTGTTTTCGTCGATAAGGTTGATTTCGTGATTGACTTCTCGCCATGGAGGCAGTACTTGTTTCGTTCCACACACCATATCCTCGAACTCGTCATACCACTGTTGACGCAGTCGAGGATAGTCTTCTGGTGTAAGAAATTCGTTCGGAACTCGTGGCCGCTCGATGGCTTTTCCTTTTCCTTTGTGACTTCTAGCGGCACGTAGTTCGTCTTCGTCGACACATTTGTACGGCTTCTGTCCCATACGAACACGTTCTTTGACAAAGCTGAAGTCGCCTTCGTCTCGTGGGTTGAGCCGATACATTGGAGCTTCACTCTTTTGTATCGCTGCTGCATGTCCGAATTCCACTGGCTCGGAAATTTCATCAGGATTTGCATCCCTATAGATTTCTCCTTGCATTCTGGCATATCGACCATCGGCCTGCACCATGGATGCTATCATAGCGTTCCATTCTGGTGGCATCCTGGGATCGATCATCCATTCGACATTCGGCTTTGGAATTGGTCTATCCCATAGCCTGCGTGATTCTGTAGTCGACGAGTCCGCTGGTTCCTCCATCGGTTCTTCTGATATATTTATTTTCGGTTTTTCCTTGCGCTTCAGATGCGCCTTCACTTTCGGTTTTTTATCTTTCGATTTTTGAGGCGCCTCCTGCGCTTTTTGATCTTGTAGCGGTCGTTTAGGTCGTTTCGGTGCACTTTCCCCCCCTTTCAGAGTACGCTGGTACTCTTCTTCGGATAGGAGTAATGCATTATGATCTCGAGGCAGGCTGTTAATAGCCCTGCCCTCGGTATCCGGTTCTTCTGAATTCTCGACCCTAGCTTTTCTACCAGGTTTACTATGTACAGGCGAGGGACCATGTAGTCACTCTTTTCGTTTCTCGATTGACCGATGGCGACGGAGGCGCCCATCGGTATCGTCGGCCTGCACTCGTTCTGCGGTAGTAGCGACTCCATTGACAATGACTTGTCCATTATCGAAGTCCAAGACCACATTATTGGCACGCATGAATGGTGTCCCCAATATAACGTCATAGCGGTCGAAGTTAGCCAAGTCTAAATAGACTTGACCATCGAATCCCGGCATTCTCGTTCGAATGTTCGTTCCGTGATTTACTGTGGCTCGGCTACCCTTAGTACCGAGCTGCAGTATTAATGGCTTGTCCAAGGGGTTGACCTTGATGTCGGCGACCTGCGCAAACGCAGGGGTGAGCCCTGATGTGGTGCTCCCTGAGTCCCATAACGCCCAAGCGTCATACCCGCCGACATTTATATATGTGGCCAGGCACTCCTTGGCTTCCTTGGGATACACCGGGCGTTGGATCTTGTCCTTCCCTGCCCTCAGGTGTACTTTGCGTGTCGCGAGAGGCTCCTCTTCCTGATCATTATCATCAGGAACCTCAGTCATCGCCTGCATCCGTTCGGTATCGGATTCCCGAGTGTAGTAGTCGTTATCATAGACTTCGATTTCGAGTAATTCTTCGTCATCGTGCTCCGATTCCGGCAGCTCGTCACCGGTGTCGGTTTGCTCTGCGTCCAGCACGTCTTCGTCATCCGCATCTTCTCCATCCTCAGGTGCCGCTGTGTGCGCGGCACGGATGTACGCCTTTTGAGGCTTGCGGGGTTGAGTGCAGTCTCGGATCATATGTGGTCCCCCGCAGTTGAAGCAACTGATATCCTTCGATGCGTTACCCATAGCAGGTTTATTGGCTGGCGCATCCGGTCTTGGTGAAGACTTAAAGTCCTTCCTATCTCGATCAAACCGAGGCCGATTATTCTGAGGTGCCGCTTTGGCCACATCTCTTGAATCCGATCTACCGTTGTATGGTCTTCTATTATTTGGGTTGTATGGTTTTAAATACACTTTTCGTGCTTGAATGGGTTTGGAAGCATCTCGTTGTAGAGCATGCCCTCCACGAGTGTCGTGTGATTTTCGCACTCCTGTCGTCGTTACCTTGCTGGTATTTGCGGTTCGCTCGTAGTATTCATTCGTTTTGGCCGCGTTTTCGTACGCCAATCCCAATGACAAGAATTCCGCAGCTGTATTGATTTCGGGATTAAGTCCTTCTTTAATTAAGAAGTCCCGCATATCCGTAGGTAACGCCCTGACAAATTTGTCCAGGAACGTCCACTCGCTAGTTTTGGTAGCCATGTTATGAGCATGGTACACCAAGTCGTCGTGTAGGCCTTGTATGCCTTTCTTCGCTGAGTATTGCACCGAGTTGAATAGATCGCGTGCGTCTTGCATTGTCGACGGTTGTACAAACCGATCGTAGAGGCCCATTATAACATCCTCGAACGTCCATTTTGACTGTTCGCGATGGATGCTTATAACATGTCGGTTATACCATCGCTTGGCTTCGCCATCCAAGAATTCAGCTACTATAAGCATTCGTTCCTGGTCGCGGTCGGGTCCTCCACATTGACTAACAGCCATCAGAACGACTAGGTTCATTAGCCATTCTTCAAGGTCGGACAGCTTCGATCCCCCAGTATAGGAACCGACGGACTTGGCATCTGCTCGACGCGGTTTCATCCCATCGGGCAGTGACAACCGTACTGAGAGCCGCTCATGAATCAAGTCATGCAGCCGCTCATGCATCCGTTGCTGGTATTGTAGGCCAGCGGCTTGTATCCCATCTGCGACAGATTGACTGCGCCGTTGAGGGGGTGGCATTGAGAACGCTCGAGAGGGTTCTCGCGGTTCTCGCGGCTCTTGAGCCATTGGCTGTGCGTCGTCTATGCGCACGCGGTGCCGCCTTGGAGCTACTGGTGTTCCTTGAGGTTCCTGGTGCGGTTGCTCGTCGGGAATCGATCCCGGACCTTGAGAGGCCCACTGCCTCGCTTCTTCTTCTTCAACTGGTACGCGTCCTATGAACACGACGCCTTGGTCTTCGTAGTTGGAGAACCTGCTATGTCGCAGGTCTTCGTTCCTCATTTTCTGGTAGCTCACGCGGTCGTTCCATTGCTGCGCGCGTGGTACGCGCGATACGCGTTCTCGATCTCTTGGAATCTGTATCGCCCGTGGCGTTTCCCTGAGATCGATGCTCGCCGCTGGTTCCTGCTTGATAGGCACGACTTGTACTGACGACTGACTGGTCGATGGTTTCGACTCGTCAGCTCGTTCGAACGTAGGTAGGGGCAGTGTGCCCTCGCGCGCTCGACGCTCTCGTGCCACTGCATTCATCCGGCGTTGGTAGTCCTCACTTGATTCACTACGCTGTTGAGCTTGGTATAGTCCTGATACGCCATGCGCTGCGTTATCCACGGGCTGGTTATATTCCGCAGCGATTGACTGCGGTGTCTTCGGTTCTACTCGCGCTGGTCGCGCACTCTTCGGTCTTGCTGCTGGTACAACAGTTTTGACAACGGATGATGTATTGGACATCGGAGAACCCTTAGGGTGTTTCTCCCGATACTGGGTAACTACAATTTCTAACGCCGGTATATATCGTTCGAGGAAATTGTCGGCGTTCGTCGCCGTGTCTCGAGTGTCTCCATATACTGGATGCACTACTGAGTCCGCGCGCATTTCTAATCGAGATTGCCGGTAGACACTCTTAATGTCCTTGGTATCCCAGAATAATTTCAGGCGATACCTAATCGAATTTTGGGCGTGGACTTCCGGCTCGAATTCGTCGCTGTCGGATATATTATCGGGATCACTTTGTCGTGCATCCCCGGTTAATCCAAATCCTTCAAAGGCATCGGATATCGGTTGTAGATTATACGGCGTCCAGGGATCCGTAGTTTGACCCTCCTTAGCTATGTAAGTCCGTCCAAGAGTGGCACGCTCCCTGTGTTTTCCTTTGTCCTGAGTCGGCCGCCGGCTGCTCTCGCCTCTCGAGCCCTGAGCCACGTCGTCGGCCCGTTGACCCACAGGCTTCGTGCCCTGTCGTTGTCTTCTCCATTCGGGTGAGTTCCTGGGTACGACTTGAGCGCTACCCGACTCTTCTCGCGGAGGTCGTCCTGGTGTGGTGGTTGCTTCCGCCGCAAATGGCAGAAGCTCCTGTTGGTCGAGCACATCATGGTTGCCTGATGTCTCGTAGTCGAATGCCGGCACGTTGGGGTTGTCCATTGTTGACGTTTGATGCGCTGGCGTCCGCGTGGTTGTGTTGATGCCGAGGAGTTTTTAGAGTAGAGATAATAGTCGTAGTAATAGATAAGCTGGGTAGCTTAAAAAAATGTAACGGGTGTTACGGTTGCCCTTGCGGTTCACGCTAGTCGTAAGCTTGACCAGTCTCTGGTTATTGCTACGTCTAGGTGAGTTTACAAGGGGCTTGTTTGTACGTATTTACAGTAGATGCTTTAACCGGCGACGCCCAAGGCGTCGCCAAACACCGGAGCCCTTACAGCATCCTCAGGTCGACAGATTCTCGACAGGTCGAAGTCGATGAAATAATACTTGACGGGTTTGTTTGTTCGGGACGCAGGCTTTGATGTTCTGCCCCTAAAATCACGCCTCATCCAAGGGTGGCAGGGATGAGGTGGTGAATTGAATAGGCACACCGAGTCCGCCATGATATTGTCGTATTTGCAATCTCTAGTAACATCCTCAGATTAGCGCGAACAAAGTGAGGCTGGGTTATCATACCCATGCACAACGCTATTCTCGTGCATAAATTGCAGTCCCTGCGATGCAAATTTTAGACTCAGGTCCTACCCCAAAGCAGGCACTTACCTCGAAAATTTGGCGAATGAACTCTACCACCTCACCGATGGTCTCAAATGGTGCAAATTCGATGTCCAGAAGAAAAGGCATCACTATGAAAGCGATGTTGGAGCCCTCTGATGGATAAATCGTGTCGAGAATAGGCACGCAGTGGTTTTCGGGATTTGACGCTAATGGTTCAGAGGAGAAATGTTTGCCAACAGTGATCTCTTTGGGAAACCTAGAAGTATTGATTTTCTTCAAAATGACAAGGGAACCATCACTGCGGGTGGCGTCCAAAACCTGGCCCGTCTGTGCAGGGCAATGTTATAAGACTAATGAATCTTACTGTGATTAAAGTTCCCTCACAGCAATAGGCACCCCATCCTCGCAAGTGGTCCAGTCTTTAGAGGACTTTGACCACGAAGGCACCCATTCTGGATGGTAGCGCGGCCTGAGAGTATAACCGCGATCCTTGAGGAGCTGGTAATGATCGCGCCAGACGAATTCGTTGCTCGAGAGTTTTCCGTCCTTAATGGAATGAGGATCGAAAGACGCGACCTTCTCTCGAGGAGCAGAGGCTGATTCCATGAGCGCGGAACGCTGAAGCCTGAGGCCTGAAGCCTGAGGGCGGGCACGCTGTTTGGACTATTGTTGCACAGAAACAGAAATAACCGTAAATGGAACTTGAACCAGATCGAACATTGTGACAGGTCAACCACACAACGCCCGATCATGGCTATCCGCTTTTGGCGCCATATCCGACTCATCTGTAAGTAAACATCTTGTTCTCATGATCCCAGTCGGATGCCACTTCTAATCGATTGCGTTGTTCTTGGTTCGGAATCGATGTCATCCAGGGCACTACGGCGTCAAACTTGCTCAATTTAAATACGGACATGCCCCTTCTACCGTCCTTCACAAATCAATACCCCTCATCAACACCCCCAACAACGCTTCATGACCGCTATTGGCCCGAAGTTCGCCGTGGAAGTTTTTACATTGGGTCTATGTACAGCATATAAGCCCGGAGACATAGCATCTCATCTCACCGCTGCCACTTCCAGGCTTGTGGGAGCCGTAGAAGAACTACGAGAGTTCAGTGGTCTACTCTCGAATGATGAGTTTGACAACCACTTGGAGACGTGCAGTCTGTGAGTTATGGGTCATATCTTTTCTTCTAATGCGGTACTAAGAGACTCCTACGTGTCAGCCTTACCAAACTTGTCATGGTCCAGATGGAGAAACAAGCAAGAAAGAAAGGTTACATCGTCGGCACGAAGAAAAAGTTGAATGCTATGGTAGCAGCAGCTAAAGACTACGAAAGTAAATGTCGTTTGGAAGCAAAAAGGGTCCGGGTACGAACTATCACATGCATTCAAACGATCATGCGAAAGCTCATACCTAATACTCGTAGGAAAGCTCCACGAGAGCAGAGAGGAGGGCAAATGTGGAGGTTTCTCCCACAGGCGACGGGGTACTGCCTGAGGACGATCTCATAACGAGAATACAGCGCATTGAAAAACTGGCAATGGCCTTACGCAGTACGAACCCGAACCCCAGTATATTCTTGGCTGCCGAGACTCCTGGTGAGAGTGTGTTCTTTCCAAACGGCCATCGGAACTTACCCATTTGTAGCAAGAGATGGGTTCTCAGTGACTTCAGGAGTGGCTGTTCCTCTTAGTGCTTTAATTGAGTACGCCCTCGCATTCCTTCACATCTAACTTTCCTGACTGATGATGTCCTTCCGTTGGCAGTACAAACACGTTAGCATGCATGCTACCTCAGTTGACCCTTGAGACTTACATATGATGCAGATCACCCTATGGAAGTCCTCTCGAACAAGGTGACAGCTTCGATGAGCTACAGTCGGCAGGAGCGGAGGGGAAACCCCTGGTATATGGAATAGCGCCAGTAGACTTGGACCATGTGGACCCAAAGGTCAGTCTCGTCAAACGACGAATAACCCTCCTACTAATATAATCGTCTTTAGATTGAACCCTTGGTCGAAAGGCTGGAAGCAGTCTTCCGAAATAAGGAGGAGTTCAAACGACTTCTAGCATGTCGGAATATAAGTGCTCAGCGACTCCTAGATACATTTCAATGGGTATGTTCCACCACCTCGAAAAAGATATCGATGAGATTCTCATGAATGCCGTTAGCTCCTGGATAGCCTTGAAGCGCTTCCACCAGGCTTCCACCGCCAACTTATCCTGGTGACGCAGTGGCTTTCTGGGAGGTCGAGCCTATATCCTACGTGTTACGAATTGAAAGATGTAACCTCTGTTGGAGGACAACTGGCCGGGGGAGCCTTTTCTCGCATCTACAAGGGAACGTTTCGGGGCCTGCCAGTGTGCTTGAAGGTCGTCAAAACAAATTTGGATCCGGAATCCCAAGAGGGGCATTGGTTGAAGGTACATTCCGCTCCAGTCCTTATCTTCGTAAACCAAGACTCATGACTTATCTCAAGGCATTGGCGAAAGAGTCTATCCTTTGGGGTCAGTTATCGCATCCCAACCTTCTTCCCTTCTACGGAGTATATCGCTTCAACGGCGAGTTTGCGTTCGTCGCTCCGTGGATGGAACATGGCACAGTCGTTCAATATCTTGAAAACCATCCAACTTCAAATCGTGTACTTTTGGTATGTGGGCTCACCCATGGTAATATCTGTAAAAGAACCATGTTAACCCAAATTTCTGTAGCTACTCGACATAGTCCGAGGGCTCCAATTTTTACATGGGCTAGGGGTTATACACGGGGATCTAAAAGGGGTACATACCATAATGCATTGTCCAATGTGACTCCTCACTAACATATGGATCATACAGCTAAATATTCTAGTCTATGATTCGGGAAGAGCTTATGTTGCCGACTTTGGGATCTCTGGCATCTCCGACGAAACTAAACTGGCATGGACATCCCTAACCTCATTGTCGTCGAAGGGAGGCACAGCCAGGTTTCTAGCACCCGAGATTCTACGCCCGAAGATCGACGATGACGTGAAGAATACTAAAGCCACCGACATCTATGCTTGGGCCTGCGTTGCCTACCAGGTAGGCCAGAACGTTGACACCATCCATCTTTATGGTACTTAACCATGTCCAGATTCTCGCAGGAAAACGACCGTTCCATGAGATTAAGATTGTCGGCATGGTCGAAATGGCAATCGCTGAAGGCAAGCACCCCGAGCGGCCTCCGGCAGCGAGTCCTAGCTGGAGTGCTTGGGGACTCACAGAGGACATCTGGTCTTTGATGGAGAGTTGTTGGTCCACTGAGCGTGCACAGCGTCCTACAGTCGACGAGGTCGTCAGTCGCTTGATGGCCATGCTACGCCCAGAGGATGTGCAACTCGATGAGCGTGATAAGGCGCCTTCCTCAACCCAATTTCGGGAGCTAATGGGTCTAGAGTTGAAACCCGACGAGATGATGATTGACGATTTCGAGGATATCCTACGCACATCAGACCCGTTCGCTTAATCTGTAATACTTGTATTAAGAGTCACAAAGTAAATTTCTTTTGGCTTACATTTATGCAACCATGTATCTTCTGGATTGACATGGAGAGAGAGGGTAACGGAAGCAAACGCAACCTGATACCCGATCGCTCAGGGCGCCGATCGGGTTTTTTTTAAAATCATGCTCAGGAGACTTGGTAGATTCGTAATTTCTGGAGCTGCCGTTGGAGGCGAGTGATTTTGTCGCACTAGCTTCATGCTCTCCGCGGCATGCCCCGTGGTCATTACCAACAAACATTCTCTTTGCTTTCTCTTCCTTGCAACTTGATGAACCGCATTTAGAACTTGATCATCTCACCATTGGCCCGTATTTTGAAATGTCCTTCTCGTGGGATGCGAAAAAGGTTGGCTTCCACGGTGCTCCGAGCGGATAAGCTGTTCGTATTCCAGAGACACTTGACAATCAATCACCAATCCAAATTTGCCGCAGCGAGCAGCACCATGTCGAAAGACAAGAGTGCAAGGGATAGTATCAGGCTACACCCTCTCAAGGTTGATCATACAGGCCTCCCACTTCTTCCACAGCCCACCACATCACCCTATGATCCCCTTAACTATCCTAACGTAACACCTCTCCATCACTTAACTTCAACTTGCAAGCATTGATGACTTCGCCCTCTTCACCAGTGGCTGAGATACACGATCCTCGCGCAAGTATCCTTGTTGGCCTTCATTTCAAACTTAAATGTTGCCATTATCAACCCTGCCGTCGTTCCTCTATCTGCCGAATTCGATATCGCACCCGTCATTGGCACCTATCAAACGACAGTGACCATTGGAATGGGGGCACTCGGGCCGCTAGCCTTCACTCCATTTGCCAATGTATATGGGAGAAGGCCAGCCTATCTCCTGTCTGCTTTCATTGGATTTGCTTCCGCCTTGGGGTGTGCGAAGGCGAAAACATATGGCACATTAGTCCTGGCCCGTGCGTTTAATGGGTTTGGTCAGTCGGCAGCGTTCGGACTCGGCGCAGGTACGGTTGTGGATGTTTTCTTCATGCATGGAAGAGGGAAGGCCATGGGAATTTTCACACTGATGTTGACAAATGGAGCACCCTCGCACCCATCGTGAGCCGTGCCCCATGAATTCAAGGGCTGGTCTAATTTACTGCTCATGAGGTTGGTGGATATGTTGCCCGGAACCTCGGCTGGAGGTGGTGCTTCTGGGTCGGGTCTATCTTGAACGGTGTGTTCATACTGTGACTATGTAAAATATCTGAAGTTGACCACGTACCTTCTTTGTAGGTGCCATTTTTGTGATTTGCTTATTCTTCATGCCAGAGACACTCTTCGACCGGCCTTACGACAACGATACAGAAATGAAAACCCCTGAATTTGACGATGGCGAAGAATCTTCGTCCAAACAGGAACACCACACAACTTTCGTCGGGGAACCTTTCATCGCGCCTCCCATGACCACCAGAACGTACCTAAATAGGCTCTGGATAATCGACCTTGCAAGGCCTGCTTCGCGCCGACTCAAGCTGCATGACTTTCTGGTCAAGCCATTCAGTATGCTCAAATATCCATCTGTCACATTCCCTGCGCTCTATTAGTATGTTCCTCTATCAACTAATTACTTACCCTGCTCATGCTTACATAGCGCGGTCACATATGGATTTGCTTCAATTGAACCAGTGCTGACGGTTGCGACCCTCTTTACAAAGATATACCAATTCGATACTGTGCGTAACGGGTAAGTACCGTTCCCATAGTTAAGTGATATAGCCTCAACTGGATGCCTACAACAGTCTAGCAAATGGGATCAGTCTTCTAGTCGGGGCGTAAGTGCTCCCCTGGACTTGACTGCGTTCTAGTGGCTGACCGGATTGAACAGTTCACTGGGGGAATTGTGTTCCAGCCCTGTCACGGACGCCATGATGCAGCGCGCTCGTAAAAGCGCCTTAACGGATGGCGCTTCTGTGCCGGCTGAGATTCGGCTTCAGGGTATCTGGACTGGCGCAATCACTGTCCCAATCGGCTTGCTCATGTGTGTCTTTCGTCTTCCGGAAAACAACTTGTTGTAGCTAAGGGTTTGATTCCTCAAATCAATAGATGTACGTTTCTTATGTCCTTCCTGGTCCGACAACTGAATATGTACACAGATGGTTTAACGATACACTTTGCCACGACATTCATCGCACCGTGTATTGGCATGGGTGGGTAAACTAGACCGTGTTTGGATGCTACAGGCGCTGATACCGTCGAAGCTATCGCATGCTTCGGAGGTAAGAGGCTCATACGTGTCCATGTATGTGCGCATGCTCACAGGGCCCTCTTGGTAAATTCTGTTCGCTTTCAAGTGCAAATTATCAGCTCGGTTTGTTATACATATAGCTGCAGCGATTGCTACAGATCTCGCAGCAACGACGTCAGCCAGTGTTTCAAGTACGTCTATTATTTCAGTTGCACTGCCAACCATTGGACCTGTACAGCTTCTTCCGGCAGATATTTGGTCTTACACTCGGATTTTATTCGTGGGTTGCGAGTGGTATCACCTTGCCATATGTGCTGACGTCTTTCACGTTTCCTTAGGATTCCATTCGGCGAACGTGTAATGCGCTCTATTTTCTCTTTCAAAGTTATGGCGAAACTGACTTTTCCATGTGCGCCTAACAAGATCGGGTTCCAGTGGTCGTTCACGGTATTTACGGCCATACGGTGTGTATCCTTATTCAGTCTGGTCTCGACCCGCTCTCAATCCTTCTCTAGTATCGTCACCTTTCTGCCGATTGTAGCCCTGATGCTGAGAGGCGGAATTTGGAGAAAGAGGATGGGCGGATCGCTCTGAGAATGACTGACGTCGATATTATTCCTGACCCTAGGCGTCATTGATGATGGACATCATGTTAGTTTACAGTGTTTCGAGAGCCAAGGTGTAACCTTTTATTTTTCTTGGTTTTGGCTGTAACGTGTATGATACTTCCTCGAGCCATTTGCCTCAGTTCTAGCACGCTTAGGCGATTCATAAGCAGCACCGAAAACGTGAATAAGTCCAAATACGTCCGAGGAAGCCAAGTAATAAATTAAACCATGTATGTACCAATGTAACGTGGCCCTTGCAGCCAAAGCAAAATACACCTGTCAAAACGAAGATAGATCGAGTGGATGGCGGGGGCCGTCAGTAATAGTGTCGCAATGCCTGGTGAGAAGGATTAATCGTCAGAAAATCACATAGACATGCGCTATTCAGCTTACCCCGCTGTTCGTCTCGGCAGTAGTCCGTGTCGCTTTAACCTGGTCAAAAGACCCATCGACCTCCAGCAGGTTCCATTCAGGAGCTGATCGCGAATCCATATTCTCTGCTAACTCTGCGTCCATGACAACGACACGGGTGCCGTTCTTAGACTCGGGCTGCAGCTCCTCGTCGAACAGAACCCTGGGTGATTGGGCAAACAAGGGGTCTTCCTCTGCAAGGGCATCACAAGCGAATGGGAACCCAGTGAAGGAGAGGAAGGAAGATGTACGAGGAGAGGAAGGGCCACGGTAGAAAGGGCTATCCGCCGTAATGTAAACATACTGGGCGTCATCGTCGTCTCCGTATTCGGATGAATCGTCGTCGCTATTCCAGTCCGGCTCCAATTCAGGTGTATTGGAAAGGGAGTGGATGGCGGATGGACGACGGTGCTCGACAGCATACTAGATGCGAAATATGATTAGGAGATGGATTGAGACAGTATATCATGTCATACCTCTGGAGTTGTCTTTCCAGGCATCTCATTAGAGAGATTAAGAGCGAGCCCTGGGTTCTTCGACGCCTTGCGGGTGAGGTTGGCGGAAGAAGTAGAGGCGACGGAAGAAGACATTATGATAGTGTGTGTTTCGGGGGGTGAACGAAGGAATTAGAAGTAGGGTGAAGGAGAAAGAAACACAGGAGGAAAGTGAAGAGAAAGATAATGAAGAGCACGATAAAATTGCCCGGTACTTTATATTTGGGAGCTCGGAGGTCTAGCGCCGTATACACACGTGATGATGGAAACTTGTAGTGATCCAGGCTTGATGGGACTCGGACTGAATCCATCATCGACATTCAGGAGGTGTTTGAACTGTCTCGAAAAGGTCCATCGTGAAGAGATTTAGCAGATCATACTCCGCAAAGATCAGGAGTCGCGGTGTTGTGCTGCGGGTTTGATGCTAACTCGAGAAATGGAAGCGTAGAGGGCTGATGCAGAACTAATGATGGGTGCACTGGTACCGCCTTGAGATAACCTGGCTGCCAGATGGGCCGGAAATCTGTGAAACAGTAGTGTATCGACATGTGCCTGACGATACCCGCGGACACTCAAGAGGAACTTCGTTGACATCAAACGCGCTTCGTGGTTGAACGGCATAGCTAAACCGCCCAGCATCAGCAAGGATGTAACCGTTGAAAGTAAGCAAGACCACAATTGACATACCAAAAGTGCGGATGGCGCCTTTTCCAAGAGGGGAGCCGGAGCGGGTATCATTATTTAAACCTTCGCCTCCGGCTCATCGTGGCGAACGATATCCGCCCCATTGTGACACCATCTCTCCCCTCTGCCAACTTCACGACTCGACTTATGGGTGCCCATGCATTAGCCACGAACTCCTCCAACCTTTTTTTTCTTTCTTCTTTTCTGGGGTCAAGCGGTTTAGGTGGTGCATGGGGAGAACGTATCTGTGGCTCCCAAGCTTTTTGGGGATGGTGTTTGACGAGTCGTTGATGTTCGGCCAGAACCAAGAAGCCAAGGTTCCGCGTGAGTTTATGGGACAGTCCCCGAGATTGCGAGGAAGTGTATAGGAGAGCAAGCGTGTTGTCCACTGCAGAAACTTGTTAACTGATGATCATCAGTACAAGGAAATGATGATAACTCGCTTCTCCTTTCCCATGTATTCAACCAAGCCTTGAGTTCTGCCTGCTCGACTGGGTTTTGAGGCGCGTCTTGGAGTCGCTTCGTTACATCGGCGGCAGCATCGAATGCGGGCCGAAGGAGTCGTCGAAGATTTGCAGAAGCTACCCTGTGGTGAAGAACTGAAGCAGACGAGGCTCGCAGACACAGACGATATAGGCTGGTGAACGACTGAGGCAACCTGCTTGTAGACATGTACTATGAAGCTGGTCGTTGTATGCGCCGCGGAGGAAAATGCTGTCAACGAGCCAGGACAGCGCACTGAGTGAGAATGATTTCCACGATGTTTGCTCGACGGTGTGTTGTGATCAAGTTGTGATCGGCATATGCTACCACTGACACAGTGTATTCACAGGAAGCTAACTTTGATCAAGACGCACGCACGTACAGCGAACTAGCAGCGACTCCGAACATTTCTAAAATCTCCCACTGACCGCCGGCTGAACAGTGCCTCCATCTCGATGAAGCCCTGCGCCGGATGATGTCGCGGAGAAATCACTGTAGACTCAAACCCTTTTTCGTGCAGCCCAAGTGCAGCCCTCTGATTCTCACTCGCGGTGCCTATAGGGTTTCACGAGATGCGGGACGTCGACGTCGGGAGGTTCTTTTCCACTCCGTATCATATTCGATTTATTCATCGGTACTCGGCGAAGAACTTAGTATACCCATACCATGGGCCCACACCCAATCGAAGATCATTTTCGACTCATTGAGGCGTGCTCTTGATGCTGTTACCAATCTGCACAGTAAAATTAACACTCGTGGATCATAGTCGTTCGAGGACGCTTACACGCTCTACATGCACGATCCTACCCACTGCTTGCTGGAGAGTCTCTCGCCGCATTACGACATGCATCCACCTCTCTGAAACGACACCCGTATCTGAATCTCTAGCCACAGCGGCTTGAAGTTGTAACTCTTCCGTGAAAGTATCTGGTTCTGCGGCCGCAGATGGTGTAACGGAAGGAGACGACACGGTCTATCAATATCCTCAGGATATCCGTCTGCGCAATCGAACGGAGTGTATATACCTTCCTAAGGGGAGGGCAGACTCTCGCTGGGCGAGCAACAGCATTGATTTTGGCCATTTGCTTTGAATAAGGAGGACCTTGCTCCGGACCACGAGGATGGGAGAATAAGATGAAGGTTTGCGAACCACGGCTCTCAATTCAGCGATCCTTATAACAATCCATCCAACTGCGGCGACACTGTATGGCCATGCTATTGTCGCGTGCCACTTGAACGCGATATAGCTTGGGCTAGCAGCAGTGGAGTCCTTCGGAAAAAGCCATCGTGGCCAGCGTCGCTTTGATTGCATGGGCCTTCTCAGCAGCCACTGTCCTCTCGATTTGGGCTGGCCAAGGTCAAAGCCCGGACGATCCCCACAGAACTTCACTGGCCAGCGTTCGCCATCACTCAAAGCTGGACAATGGTACACCACCCTCCTGGCCACAGTCGCGACATATAAATTCTGGGTGAACCTCCGAAATAAAGTCATAACTTCCGCCCCGCCTCTCATTCTACTTGCAGAGCTTTCCTCGCCTACGCATTTTTTGCATCATAAACAATATGCCTTACCAACTCGAAGCCATGGATTCCCAACGCTTTCATCGTTCTAAGAGCTCGGTGAGTCCCCTGCTACTGCCTCCAGTATTCTCTTCTCACCTGCCTATAGCTCTCTGCTGTTAGCATTGACACTCGAGCGACTTCTGGTCATAATGAAGTGTCCCAGGCCCATGACACAGTCACCTTCCTAGACTTGACGCCTACATCCAACGGCTCCTTCGTCGACACAGACTCTTACGCCAGCATCGAGGAGTCCTTACACGAGGTCCTTTCGGGCCTCCATGGGTCCAGTTCCTCCGTCCGTGTTGAAGCCATGGATGCCCAACGCTATGATATTTCCAAAAGCAGAGTACGTGTTTTTACCCTCTGCCGCACCTTAACTGCTGACGATCGTATCACTTAGCACCGTCGTGATCAGTCCTCGGACAGCACCGACTCCTTCCAAGCATCGTCTGCCTGCAGCTCGCCTAGTACTTCTGACCTCGAGAGCGACTCAGCCTCAAGCAACGATGATTCACTCCTCGATTCTACGACCCCATCCACCGATTCTTCAGCCTCTTCCTCTCTCGAAGAAGTTACGACGGCGAGCGCAACTGTCGACAAAGTGGATCATGCGGGCAATGAAGACGAGCCCAGCACTACCCACACCATCATCCGCCCCCTTCCCCGCTCCCCAATCATAGAATTCTTTTCACGCCCTTCCAGCCCCGTCACGCGCCCCAATTCTCCATTAAATTTCGCCACGCTCAGCTGCTTCAGCAGCACAGCCGCCTTCGAGGACGACGTCGATTATGTTCAAGCGCAGAGGGCCAAGGAGCTCTCTGGGCAATCCAACGTGCGCGTCTACGTGACTGAGAGTCGGGAGATTCACAGGGAAGAGTTGTGGAGGGGCGTGGTTCAATCACTTCTTTATGGAGACGCCGTTGAAGGAGACCAGACTGGCTCGGTCATTTCTCGCGGAGGCTGAGTCTGGAGTGAAGAAGTGATCTGTTCGCAGATCTAGAAGACTGGCATGCATACCTAGAACGTTTTACCTTCCATTCCTTATCATTCTTATTTCATCATACATCATCGCGGACCCTCTCTCAATGTACTCCTCCAAATCACTGCCTACTGTATTACCATCGTCGTACTTAGACCACATTCACCATCAGTATGATCTAATCGAACATTCTCTCCAGTGTTCTCATCATAGCAACTTGAAATGGATTCGCATTCGGCCTTCGCATTCGTCCTCCGTTTACCACGATGTATACGCCCGGACATCTGCTCATTCATTGGAGTTACCACTTGATGGAGGAGAAGGTGGTAAGGGCCGCAGCACGGCGCAGCGTCGTAGGCATGCCAAGGGCCCTCAAGGTCCTTGGAACACAGCGCCCCCATTATAAGCGAGCTCGTAGAAACAAGCCATGAAATCAGCCTGCAACCTGTGGCGTGTGCCTTACGACATACGTATGTGCTATACCCGGAACACGGTTTTAGACAGTCTGCACACATGACAGGAGATCTTTCGCCATGGCCATGAAAATCCCAAGAGAGCCAAGTCAGATCTGGGGTAGATAAGAGGCAATTGAATAGTGATTTCGGGGGCAAGAAATCAACGGATCACAATCTCACTGGAGCTCGGTCTTCACGGGATGCGCTGTCGGAATATACGGCGCGGGGCTAGGGGAGTGGCACGTAGGAAGGGCGGTAACCATGTATGGGTTTGACAGAATCTGGAGGTGTTTGGGCTGATGGCTGTGGACATAACACCGTGATAGCCGGTATGTACATCAGCGGCCATGCCGATAACGAGACGGAAACTGTAAGCCTCCGTGAAGAGCACCACTTGGGCCTCGAGCTCCGTGTCAAGAAATTCCTGAATTGCCGACTACGATACAGGCATGGAAACCAGCGGAACATAATCACGCTACATCATCGGTGTTGGTGTCCCGATGGGCACGGTCACCAAGTTGCGCTTCAACTGCGGAACCGCCATGTCCTCCTAGGTACATGCCCATATGCATGCGAATGAGTTGGTCGACCTTGTTTGTTTCGACAGGTCGGACATTCATATCCGCACGCTGATAACAACAAATTCAGCCACCTGGGAAATAGAAGGGCTGCAATACACTCACGAGTGCATATCCAACGCCTCTGTAAATCCACCCAAAAAGATCTTTGAATTCGGGATGAGATTTGTCGATCTTGGTAGCTGTAGGATCTTTCGCTTTGTATAGGTGGTCGAGGGTAGATCTCTTGATCGCCTAAGAGGAGCATAGGTTAGAAGATTTGACCAGTCGGACGGGAAGATGGGGCATACATCTTTGTTCGCCCTCTCCATAGCCAAGCCTTCTTCTTGGCCTACGTCCTCATCCGCGCCCCGCTTCCGTTTGCCCTTCCCATTGGATTGCGGGGGTGGTCGTCTGTCGACATCTGCACTCCCAAAGACGTCCTCCTCGCCTTCAACTTTCCTTCCCTTCCCTTTAGCATTAGACTTTCCGTGGAAAGGAATTTCGGGGACTTTAAAAATAACGTTTCCCTTGTCCAGGGCCTTCCCGTCTCCGAGTCGTACTCCGCTCCCCAGGTCCGCGACAACATTCCCAGCCATGTTGGTCAACTTCTTTCTCTTCACGCTCACGTTCGAAACGCTGGCCACTCTCTTCAACTCCCGTCCTTGAGCAAATGGACCAACGCTCCCGACTCGTTTTAGCTCCCTCTTGGCACCGTTATTAGCACCTCCTACGTCACCATTGTAGAATGCAGGTGGTTTCCGTGGGGTTGGGTCATCTGGTCTCGGTAGGCGAGGTGTTGGCGCTTGTGCGATTGGTGGGCGTGCAGTTATTCGAGCAACTACCAGATTCAGCCTGTTGTCTTGATCGGAGTCTGCCCCGCCAGATGGTCGTGCAAAGATCACCACCTCCGTAGTCTCTGGTCCATCTGGTATTGATATTCATAAGGATCGTGTGAGCAGAATTTATGTTCGTCGGCCTACCACTATCTCCCAGAGCAACTTTGATACCAACGTCCGAGGTGCTTGGCGATGTTGATGCGACGGATTTAGATGTCGACGCGAACGGCGTCAAGCAGAAGATGTTCTCAAAGTAAATCCTTGTCAACGTTGCTCGCACATGAATATCCCTGTTGAATATCGTTAACATTCTACCCGTTTCCATGCCACGGCAAGTTGAACAGTCTACGAACAGTTCGATGCCGCCACTTTCGTCCCACCACAGGTTCCCGTCATGCAGGTTGACTACGCCCATGAGACGCAAGCTTGGCCTTCCTCGCATACTCTCCAGTGCAAGCGCAAGTGGGTTCTGGAGAAGCTGATTGTTCTTTGTGGGTGAGTCGAGGCGTGCAGAGAATGTCAACCCGTCGAGGAGAAGAAGTGAGTCCGGCAAGGAGAGTGCCCCGCGATAGAGAAGACGGTAAGCATTTGGTGGTGTGTCTGCTGGCCTTGGGGGAGTTGGATTCGTTATTGAGATTGAAGGGACAGCAGCAGCCATTCCAGCGCGAGAACGTTCATGATGGAGCTGTCACAACCAAGACGCGTTGTTGGAGACTGTTGATTTCGGGGGTCATTCGGAAGACGCTGCCGCCAAGTTCTCATTAACCACCATGTCGAGCCTCCTGGTGCTCATCATAAATGTTGATGGGTTGCCCGATTGGCAAAGTAAGCATAACCCATGGAATCAAGCCCTACACTGATATCATGTTGATGACCGGGACAGGTGTGCGGGTAGTGATACAGAGACACACGTTGATCACTCAAACACTGGTTTACACCACTCAAAGCCCCGCCTCCAGTGCGAAGTTGCGTATCGTGCTGTTCTGTAGCTGCGGTGTTGGTGCTTCTAAGATGATCGTGGACCCCCCGATAATCTATCAGGATGTGGTTGCAGCGTTCCGAGGTGGCTCAACGGAACATCGTCTTTACGAGCCATTCCTACCTGCTCACGGCATATCGACACTCGACCCTCTGGCGACAGTAGATCTTCCGCCAGACCATATCTTGGTTATGAACGCGATGACACCTACCCCATCAGCCGAGGAAACCTTCAATGATTGGTATTTTGATGAGCATATTCCCCTTCTTCGACGCGTTCCCTTCTGGATATCATCAGAGCGATTCAAGCTCGCATCTTCAACCAGTGATGCATCCCCTCAGTATCTTGCCCTACACAGATGGAGTGATGCTGGAGCTTTCGACAGCGCAGAATATATAGCAGCTACGAATACACCATGGAGGACGGCGGTGATCGCAGAGATCATCAAGAAGGAACGCCTCGTTCTCGTATACGAAGGGAGCCTTGATGATCTAGCAACGTAATATACCATCCATATCTCTCCTCAATACTCCTTGGGTTCGCCAATTCTCTTCCTCCATCGCTCGCCTCTGAACATCAATGCCATGATAGGCAGGAACGTCGCGATACTACGAAGATGTTGAGAAGAGTGATGTTCTATATGGAATGACGTGACCGACCATATGGCAGTGAATACCGTGAACGACCATTGGAATCCAATCTAATCATAGTCGATACAATCAAGATCGTGCGGGCATCGAGTGAGGTGGCTTACATGTTCACCAAACGGGATACTGTGATGAAAGAGGCTCATCAGAAGTCTTGAAGGCATGAGTCACCAAAGAGCACTCACGAATAAAATCCAAGGGTGAGACCGAATATCTGACGGAAGAAGCTAGCCAGGTTGGGAACCACTTGAGATGGAATGCCGGGTAACAGAATCAAGGTAGAAAACGCACTTGAAGCATTGACTGACGTCGTTGCTGCGTGATCTATAGCAATCACTACAGCTGTACGTATAGCAGACCGAGCTGACAATTTGGACTGTGCAAAAGACGGGCCCAGGGTAAGCCAAAAGATATAGCGCCACCAGAGCTCTATCTAGGTTTACCTCCGAAGCAGGCGATAGCTGGAGATGGTATCAGCCCATGATAACATATGTGGTTAATGATTAAATTACTCACCCATGCCAATGCACGGTGCGATGAAAGTGGTCGCAAAGTGTATAGTTAGTCCATCTGTAGTGTGTAGCATGTCGGATCAGAGTCATAGTTGAATCCGAGACAAAACATACATCTATTCATCCAGGCATCGACATTTATTAGGGAGCGGCGATCTTTAATGAGGATTTGATTACTCACATTAGCAAGCCCGCAGGTACAGCGATTGCGCCAGTCCATATTCCCTGGAGACGAATCTCCGCAGAAGCGGGTACCCCTTGTTTCAGCGCTCGCCGACGGGCGCGCTGCATCATCGCATCGGTGACCGGGCTCGAACATAACTCTCCTAAGGAACTATTGACGCCACGAAGTTAGCTGGGAATGGCACTAATGCCAGACGGCGTAACTCACGCTCCGACCAGGAGGCTGACCCCGTTGGCCAGACTACCATGATGGCATTAAGATGAGATTTGGACAACTAGGAGAATAGTAACATACCCATTCCGCACCGTGTCGAAATGATAGATCTCAGTGAACAGAGTAGCCAAGGTCAAAGCCGGTTCAATAGACGCAAACCCGTACGTAACCGCACTAAACGAAAGCTGAATAAATTTAACTCAGGGTCGATAGAAAATAAACACACTAATAAAGTGCGGGGAACGCGACGGACGGATACTTGAGCATGCTGAAAGGTTTGATAACGAAGTCGCTCGGTTTCAGTCGACGCGAAGGTGGCCGTTCTTGATCACCGATCCACATCCTATTCAAGTACGTCTTGCGGGTCATCGGGGGCGGTATGAACGGCTCTCCAACGAAAGGAATGTCTTTAGAGCCCGTCGATCCCTCGCCGTCGTCAATTGCGGGAGATGTAATGTCGGTTTCAACGTGGGGCGGCCGGTCGAAGAGAGTTTCTGGCATGAAGAAAAAGCAGAAAACGAACATGATGCCTGCCGCAGAGCTCTTGAGTCTTCACCAGCAGCTCATACAAAACCAGATGGACTCACCGTTCAGTATGGCACCCACGAAGAAGCACCATCTCCAGCCGCGGTCCCGGGCAACGTATCCGCCAACCTAAGTAGAAGTGGAATTAGACATAGTATTCGACTCAAAAAGATTCCATCACTTCACAATTGGTGCGAGGTGTGCGCCGTTGGTGAGCATCAGCGTGAACAGCCCCATGGCCTTGCCTCGCTCATGCACGAAGAACACATCGACGACCGTCCCAGCACCAAGACCAAGTGCCGCCGAGGGACCAAAGCCGTTCATCGCACGGGCAAGAATCAGAGTGCCGTAAGTCTTCGCCATCCCCGAGCCCAGTGCGGACGCGAAGCCGATGAGGATAGATAGGAGATACGCAGGCCTTCGGCCGTATACATTCGCGAAGGGAGTGAAGACTAACGGCCCGAGAGCGCTCATGCCGATAGCCACAGTCGTTTGGTATGTTCCTGTTACATGGGCAATGCCGAATTCTGCAGATAGAGGAACGACGGCTGGATTGATGATGGCGACGTTGAGAGTCGCTAGGAATGCAAGCATGCATATTTCTCCTAGAATTGTGTATCTCAGCCACTGTATGTAAGAGGCTGCAGTCAACGCGCGAATTGTGAAGAGAAGAGAAGTATGAGTGTATTTACTTTTGGATAATTGAGTGGGTCGAAAGGTGACGTCGTTGGCTGAGGAAGAAGAGGAAGTCCCGTGCTGTCTATCTTTACAGAGCCAGATCCGGGTTCTGTATCCTTGATATCATTATTACCGTCGATAGACATCTTCCAGTTCGCGAGAAGGTGTGAAAGGCTCCCTCCTGGTGTGTCGAGGGAAATGGTTGAACCCGGCTTTTAATAGCACTGGTACGCCAGTCCCCACGGTGGGTCCCTGGCGTCAATTAGCGAGGATGGCATTGGTAATGATATAGAACGATGTTAAGGTCACGATGGGAAGTGGAAAAGGCCCCTGTCAGTGTTCATAAATTATTTTTAGCATCGCGGACCGCCGGCTGATCAGGTGACTCTGCAACCCAAGACCCCTATCGTAGACAGACATTTTACGCTACCTCGATACTGAATAGTCGTGGAAAGACTCAAAGAGAGAACTGAGGGATTTGGGAAGAGCCAAAATGCTGTCATGGAGCGGAATATCAGACGCGTCGTGCACGAGGTGGGGACGCGTTCAGTCACGTGCCAAATTGGAATCATTGACGTGGACACCGACAACACTCTCAGTCTGGAAATAATTCGTCTCTTTATTGCTGGCCCCGATTAATTTGGTTAGCAAGATACTGTACAGTGGGCCTAGCCATGCGCTCTCTGAACTATCTGGGCATCCTTTCATTACTGCTTGTGCTGCCCACCACGCATTCTCTTAAAGCACACGATTTCAAGACATGCTCACAATCCGGATTCTGTAGGAGGGGTCGTGCGCTTTCTGCCAGAGCGAAGGAGACTGGCTCGGCATGGAAGTCACCCTACTCCGTCGACCCCTCGTCTATTGCCATTGCATCGGACCAGGCCACGTTCACAGCAGGTGTTAAATCATCTCTGTATCCAGACATCAACTTCGGCCTGGAGCTACGCGTTCACGACGACGGAGTTGTGCGCGTGCGTATGGATGAGGTTGGAGGCCTTCGCAAACGCTACGACGAGGCAGCCTCGTGGGCCTTGATATCGGAGCCAACTATCAGCAAGGATATCAAATGGACCTCCGGGAAGAAGGATATCCGCGCGGTCTATGGCAAGAAGAAGGAAAACGAGTTGGTAGTCACTTTTGAACCTCTCCGGGTCGCTCTGCTCCGCAGTGGGAAGGAGCAAGTAATCCTGAACGGTCAAGGCCTCTTCCACATGGAACACTTCCGTACTAAGACCCCCGCGGTTACTCAGACGGAGGAGGCAGCACCCAAGGAAGGCGAAGAGGCTGGAGCTGATGAAGCTCAAGCTGTCATTAAACCTGTAAACCCAAGGGCTTGGTTCGAAGGCGATAAAGAGGATGATTACTGGGAAGAGACCTTCTCGTCCTGGACTGATACAAAGCCGAAAGGTATGTGACGCTTCTCCGCAGAAGTTGCGCTTTACATACCTGGTCCTAGGCCCGGAATCCCTGTCTCTTGATATCAACTTCCCGAACCACGGAACAATCTATGGTATTCCCCAGCATGCCACCAGACTGGCCCTTCCCACCACCACTGGCGAGTCGCCATTCTTCAGTGACCCATACCGCCTCTATAATGCCGACGTCTTCGAATACCTCGCGTCGTCCCCCATGTCGATATACGGCTCCATACCCGTCTTGCATGCTCACTCCGCCGACTCTACCGTTGGAATATTCCACGCCATCGGCTCGGAGACATGGATCGACGTCGGCCACGCCTCCGACAAGTCTACAGAGACCCATTGGATTTCCGAGTCGGGTATCCTGGATCTGTTCTTGATGCCGGGCCCGACCCCCGAGGATATCTTCAGGCAGTACTCCAGGCTTACGGGAACAACGGTGCTTCCCGCACACTGGAGTCTTGGTTACCACCAGTGCCGATGGAACTATGTCAGCTCAGATGATGTACGGACCGTCCAGAAGCGATTCGACGAGGAGGACATGCCTGTTGACGTATTCTGGCTCGATATTGAGTATGCTGAAGACCACAAATACTTTATGTGGGACAAGAAGAACTTCCCCGACCCCGTGGACATGGTCAACGATGTTGCTGCTCTAGGACGTAAAGTTTGTCTGATTTTTTGCGTCATAAACCTCATATCCAAGCTAACGCGATTCATTGCCAGATGGTTGTCATCGTCGATCCTCATTTGAAGCGAACGTCAGATTACCCAGTCTACAAAGAGGCTTCAGAACTCAGCTTCCTTGTCAAAACCAAGGACCAAAACGAATACGAAGGCTGGTGCTGGTCAGGCAGCAGCGCCTGGATCGATTTCTTCAATCCCAAAGTCTGGGATTGGTGGAAGACACTTTTCATACCCCAAAAGCTTTCAATTGGTTGGTCGTGGACGGACAGCACCGAGGATGTTCACATCTGGAATGATATGAATGAGGTATGGTGGCGAAGTTTATATTGCTATCGGGACTCCAAGCTGAAGGAATGATTCTAGCCTTCGGTCTTCAACGGACCAGAGATTACGATGCCCAAGGATAATATCCATCACGGCGGGTGGGAACATCGTGATGTTCATAACATCAACGGCATGCTCTACGTGAGTAGCATACTCCTCACCCATGCTCGACCCCAATTAATTACGCTTCCTAGTCTAATCTAACCTCACAAGCCGTGGCAGAACGCTCTGGTACCCTCAAGCGCCCCTTCGTCCTCACCCGTGCATTCTACGCTGGTTCCCAGCGTTTCGGTGCCATGTGGACCGGCGACAATCTTGGTACATGGGAACACATGGCTGTGGGCGTGAAAATCGTGCTGTCAGTGAGCATCGGCGGCATGTCGTACGCTGGATGTAAGTCCCTCCCGTACGGACTCTCCATCCGCTGGTGTTGATGTAGTTGTGCAGCCGACGTTGGAGGATTCTTCGGTAACCCGGAACCTGATATGCTGGTCCGGTGGTACCAAGTCGGTGCATTTGCGCCCTTCTTCCGCGCTCATGCACATCTCGATACTAAGCGTCGCGAGCCGTTCCTGCTTGACCAGCCTTACAAGGGCATCGTTCGGGATATCTTGCGTCTCCGGTACAGTATGCTTCCCATCTGGTACACTGCCTTCAGAGAAACCAGCGTGACTGGTCTTCCCGTTTTGAGGTGAGTGCGAGGCATTTTTTGTGAAAGACCATGCTGAGTATAACTGTTGCAGGCCTCACTACGTGATGTTCCCCAAAGACCAGGGTGGATTCAACATTGATGACCAGTACTACATCGGCTCGTCTGGTCTGCTCGTCAAGCCGGTGACAGAGAAAGATGCCATAGAGGCCACAATTTACCTCCCCGAAGACCAGGTATGCTTTCCCCTATGAACGTATCTTCACAGCAGGATCGCCTAACGTCTTCCAATAAAGGTCTACTACGATTACTTCAACCAGTTCGCCTACCGCGGCGCAGCCAAGGGCAAGGAAATCACCGTCCCTGCCGCCCTCCACCAAATCCCGCTCTTCGTCCGCGGAGGATCTATCGTCCCCACCCGCGAGCGCCCCAGGCGCTCCTCGAAGTCCATGAAGCTGGACCCCTTCACCCTCCGCGTTGCCCTAAGCAAGACTGGCACTGCCCGCGGCGAGCTCTATCTCGATGACGGCGAGACGTACTCGCACCGCGAGGGCCAGTTCGTCTGGCGCGAGTTTGTGGCGGAGAAGCCAGCGAAGAAGTCGCGCACGCTCCGCGTATCGAACAAGGATCTGGGCTCTGCACGGCCAGGTGAGGCGGTCGAAGGGGTCGCGCTGCAGACGTTCGACCCGAGTAACGAGTATGCCCAGAGTATTGCGGATGTGAGGGTTGAGAAGGTTGTGGTTGTGGGGCTGAATGCGAAGCCGACGGCGGTTAGGGTTGAGGGGGGTGACAACCTTGTGTGGGACTTCACGCCGGGTGTTGCTGCTGCTGATAAGAAGGAAGGGATTGCGAGCATCCTCTCGATCAAGGACCCGAGGGTCTTGGTTACTAAGGACTGGGCCATTGTCATTGAGTGGTAGAAGACGTGCCATTAATTTAGAGAGATTGCCGTTACTTCAAAGTGGCCAAATGGAAATCTTTGTACAGTGCTTGGATGGTATAGGAGGCTGCGGAGGAGTTCCAGACAAGAAGCTCCTCGCACTCTGAATGGCCTCCGATTGTAGTCACCCCAGTCAGTTCGTAACATACAGGATATAGACCAGTACTGCCAACCAGACTTTTCTGCCGGTCTCTGCGTAGCCACGATGAGGTTACGGCAGAAAGGCAATGAAGGCCTCTGCCGTCGAAACCTGAGATTACGAAAGACGAAACCAAGTTGGGGGACGTGCAGGACAGACTTGGGGCACATTGGATGTCACCCAAGTAGCGCCTGAGCATCGGGACTCAGGTCCACCTTTGGCAAAGTAGGGACTTTGTATGTTTGCTGAGCATTTCGATGACCTCGATAGGAACATGATCTATCAAGTGAGCTACACTATTGACTACCCGGAATCGTTACAGAAAACAAGAAAGAAATGATGGGTGAAGAAGCGGTCAGATCAAGCTGCGACAGCGCTCGAGAGTGTGGTAGGTAATATATACAACATGATAACAACAACAAGGTAAACAGAGGCGACGAAGAGCCTCACATCATAGGTGATGACCGACCAAAAAGAAGCAGATGAGAGCAATGCTACAATCCACAATGAAATATTTTGTTGGAATATGTTAAGCAGGTAACGCAAAAGGGCGGACGGGAAGAGAAAGTCCTGATGGGGGCCTCGAAAGAGCATAACACCAATGATAAGGGGAGACAGTACATACAGAGCATGGACGAAAGGAATGAAGTGGTAGAGGAGGGCGAGTAAAGGCAAGCTTTACACGTATGTACATCACCACAGCGAATCGCGCCGCGCCCGAAGCGCAGGTGGAATCATGGGAGCGGGCGTGTTCGATGTCGTGAATGGCTTCGCACCCGAAGGCGGGTACTGGAACCACTCCGCGGGGTGCGGAGCTGCGGATCGACGGACCCCACCGCCAGCATTGCGCATCTGCATCTGCATAAGCTGTAGCTGCTGCATGTAGGAAGTGTACGCGGCGGGCGACACCATTGAAGGGTAGGCCGGGTAGAAGTAGGACGCAGGTGCCGGGGATGGGAAGTGGGGTGTCGCTGGGTGGAAGGGAGCGTGAGGTAGGCCCGCGGGCGCCGGAAGGGTCGTGGCAGGCATGAAGTGAGGAAGGATGTTGATAGGCGGCGCGGGCGGTTGGTGTGATGAACGACGTTTCCTATGTGATCTTGAGCGAGAATCCGTCCGCCGCCGCCGTGGTGTTACATCTGTGGTCTGTGGAGCGGGAGGTCCTTCGATCCACCCATCATCTGGCGACGGTAAAGGTGATGGTGAGGAAGAAGGTGACTCCGTCACGGGAATCTCTAGCTCAGGGTGTTCGTCCACGTTCGTCTCGCCATTCTGGTCTGGGGGCACGGAATCGCTGCGCCGACGAGTGAGAGCCAGGAAAAGGTTTCTCGTTCGTCTGGCTTTAGACTCTTGCGAAGCTTTGTCAACGTCTGTGAGGTTGATCCAACCATCGTCATCCTCATCCTGTGTGGATGGGGTGGACAAGCCGGAATTCCGCGTCCTGTCGTCCTCCGAAACGGAGATGCGTTCGTCGAAGAGGTCCATATCGTAAAGAGGGGGGTTCGGAATCGGACTATGGCTGTGATTATGGGAGGATCGTAGCCGGTCGACCATAGCACGTGTCTTGGATGCTGGTGGCTTACGACGTGGAGAGTCTTGGAGGAATGGTGGAAGAAAGGCACATTCTGTTCGTTGGGTCTGAGGCACTGGCGCTGCAACCTCTGCTTCGCTGTAGAATCCTTGTTCGTCTTTCTTGATCTTCACCGTGGGTAAAGGAGGAGCTTCCAAGGAAGGGAAAGTGAAGTTGACGAATATTGCCTGGGGAGTATCCGAATTTAGCGCCGTAGGGGTCGCGAAGGAAAACGATTCTGCTTTCGCCTTCAGTGGGGTGGTATATGTAGGAACAAATGAGGATGCCGAAGCGTTCAACGGACGAGCGGGAGAAGAGAGGTAATGTCCGTTGCCACTTTTGACAGGCGACGCAATTTTGACGTCAATAACGGCCTCGGGGCTTTTCCATTTTGGAGTCGATGGTATGGAAACAGAGTTGAAGGAGAGGTCGGAGTCGGTGAGATCTAGGCTGGAAAGTGTCGAGGTGCTTCGGTGTAGACCTCCATTGCTTGAAGCGGGACTAGAGACTCTGGACGTCTCATTGCCAATTGTAAATTCCTCCATGCCTATGTCCACGTTTGCCTCCATGCTGGTCCAACTAGTCAACTCCTCCGCATATAAACTCCACTTTTCCTTGCCGCGAGAAATAACGTCAGCGTCAACCTCAACAGAAATGTCCACCGGATGTCGTTCATGGTCCGTCTGCGAGTCCAATAACTCCGCCGACGAGAATCCGACATCGGTTTCGTATATGGCGATAGCGTCCAAAGCACCTCGCATACCGCAAAGATCCGTGTTCAACGTGAGGCCGCCTTCAGGATTGTCCAGCGCGTTTCGCCATCGACTAGAAATGTTTTCGGAGGAACATGAGGCTTTAGACCCCCCAAACAACGAGCCCCGGAACCACGGCCTTTTTGCTCTGCCCTCCAATGAATTTTCCTGGCTGTACGTCCATGATACAGACTCGTATGGAGTGTGCCACCAGTCGCCTGTAACAATGTGCCACCCTTCTTCTTTCACTGTTTCGAGTTTGCGGGGCCGCAAGTCCATCAAAAGAGGTTACGGGCAACACAAAACCTGACTGTAGCTATATGAAGCAAAAAGAGAGGTTAGCTTCGTGGTTCCGGTGAGCCAGCTAAATATGAACGAGACGTACACGAGCCGCCACGCCCTCCAGCCGAGATTAATCTAGAATCCTCCACCACAATCCGGACGAAAAAGTGGGGGAAACAAAGAGAATGAGGGCAGAAAGCAGGCGATAGGGCGCGATAATCAGAGGAATCTACAGCATGTGTTCTGCTGTTGTTTCCTCTGAAAAGACTAGAAAGGACAAAGCACCGCACGTTTTTCGTCACGTTGTTCAACTTGTTGACAGCCGTGTCACAAATTGACCAAACTGCCTCCTCTACCCATCCAAGTATCAGTGCAAGCCAGGCCGGAGAGCATCAAATCAGAGCGGATATCCTGATCTTAGCTCAAGACGGAAGCGCGAAACCCGTATTATATAGTCTACTAGAACCCAATGGAAACCGTCAAGTCTAAAATACACATCACAATCACCCATCCATCTGTCCAATCATGCAGCGCCAGGAGCATCAACATGCGACCTACGTGCGGCTCATCACTTGGGCCGGAGGTCCTCCATACAGTGCGCGGGGTAGATCTGTCTGAGCCACAAGAGGATCATGCAGCTCCCAGCGCGGCAGGGGTGGGCGAATAGGCAGCCTTCCGCCCCTGAATGGCTTCTCTTTCGGCTTGGGAGCGCTCAAGCGCGCGGTGGGCCGGAACAACCCTCGATCCTTGACGCTCCGGGGAGGAGCACCCTCGGGGTTGACCTTGGCCTTCAGGTTGTCGATGGCTTTTAAGTTGACTGCGTGGCGGGGCTGGGGAGCGTGGATCGGTTTAGATGGAGAAGGCAGTGCCAAGCCAGGGTGTGGCGGGTTCTTCTCGGAGATGCGGGAATCCCTCAGACGCTCAACCATCCTCGCGAAATCAGTACCCGGAGAGATGGCAGCTGCAGACGGCGATGGCGGCAAAATGTTTTTAATAACGCTCGGAAGGGGGTGCTGCGAAGAAAAGTTATAAGGATAAATAAATGGCAATGACTCTTTACTCACCTCGATGTTGAGCGCTGAGATCTTGCGCACCGATGGCGGGGGTGTCTGTTTTGAATCGTCTTTTATCCAGGAATCGTCACGCCGAGGAGAAACCGCGGATGGCAGGCCGGGGACGAAATATGTGTTGGAGAGTGAAATATCGCCAAACGCGCTCAAAGTGTGTTCGTCCTCTTCGCCATCAAATGACGTGTCGCAACTGGGCAAATCGAAATTTGGAGTCGCTGGTCGTGTGGAACAAGGGGATGAATAATTCTGTTCAATAGAATGAGAATCATAATCTGCATAGGATCGGTACATTGAATCTTACCTGGATCTGCATTATATTGCCAAGGCGTCTTTGGAGGTGAAGAATTTGGCGGTCAAGGGTTGTCCCTTTAAATATCGAGTCGTCTACAATGCCACCCGCTAGTATATGGCCAGGACAGAACAATGACCACTTGGCCAGATCTAGGACGATTTGACGCGACACAAATTCATTGTCTGGACTCTCGAAAGCCGCCGGCCACTGGCCAAATTGAGTCCTTGACAAAGGGAAGATCGGTGTACGGCATCTGTGTCCAAAGGCAGGATCAGAGGGCCAATTCTGGTAAGTGGCATCCATCCACAAGGCTGAAAGAGATATATCGCGTGGTCATAAGACTAGCGGGAGCAGGCAGGGATCGAGTGGGCACTATCTGCAAAAGAGTCCCTATGCGAGAAGAGCGGACATTGCAAGGCTTGTACTGGAGCCGAGCTTGATTCATGTTCGCAGCGCTTCTTCTGCCATTGAAGCCCACGGTCCTTGTTCAATGCTTCCACACCAGTACCAATATCACGACAGAGCGTGTCCAATGTCTGCTTGTTGGTCGATACTTCCATACGGCAAGAACGTCAGAGTCAATCCAAGCATCCAAGTACAGAGATTTCCATACCATTTCAAAAGGCGCCCTGGATTTCAGTCTTGTTCATTGTTCATCCGGTTGGTTCGCAGGTGACGAGGACGAACGATTGAACTGGGATTGCAGTATTTATTTGAGCTCCCCGATTTGTTGAGAGGTGTAAGTAGCCTTTCAAATACTAAGGGTCACCGTGGAATCGAAGAGTTGACCCAGCCGATGGTCAGGTCGTTGGAGGTCTTAGCGTCTACGACCCAAATCCGAAGGCTTGGAAGGCGTGGTATGGAATCCGTTGAAGATTTTTAGTGGTTTTGGCGTTACCCAGGATTCATTTGCTGCAGCTGGACGATTTCCAAATTGTCGACAGATAGAATAAGGGCCTGACGCAGTTTACTGGGTGCCTGGACTGGGAGATCGTAGACTTGTTGTCGGCTGCCAGTGCAGTTTGAGTGCACTGTGCTGGAGATTTTGATGTGTGCCGTTGATGCCGCTCACAAAAGCCTGTTGCGGCAAACGCCGAGACGCGTTTCGACGCGTCGAGTCGGAACTTCATCGATATCAAGCTCATGGCGCTAAACAAGTCACAACGGGATTTCGTGCCCTCGTTTCTCTCTCACATGGTCCATAATCAACTTTTTGTGGGTATTGGTTGAGCGTAGGGAAAGGGAGGAGTAGTAAGATCAAGCTGCTTAGTTGGGTTTAGGACTTACTGCGAGTATTCCAAGGCTTCCCGACAAGGTATCCAAGCCAGTTATCAACGGCACTGACCAAGCGCTGTGAGACCGGATGACCCTCATTCTCCATGATATGGAAGCAAACACAGCGTAGGATCTGATCTTTCCAAGTTTTTCAGCTGCGGCCTGGACCGACGCGAACAACATGGGCATACTGGGACAATCCACCCAGTTTCCTTCAAACAACGTTACAGCAATGAGCTTCCAAACCTGTACGATATCTCTCTGAGTTCCAGCTGCCGATAGTCGCAATCTTGCTCTTCCATGGGGCTGTGCCATTCGCAGCTTACTCGCTTGGACCTTCGCGCACTGGCACGGCTAGCTTATTGTCTCGAAACTATGTTCAGCCTATTCTAGGTTCATGGTCCGGTTTTGGGACCCTCAGCAATCCCTGATACTCACTGAACTTACGTACTCATTGTGCTTTTCTTGTCTCCCGTGTCTCCTGTGTCTCCGATTCTCCACCCAGCCCACAACGACAACGCCACCTCATCTCTGCGTTGTCCTTGGTGCGCTCCGCACAATAAGATCCTGTCTGTTCAGACCTTCGCATTGCCTCAAGGAGATCGACATGACCTCATTGCGAGTCTAATTTCAAGCTGCTTTTTGTGCGAGCAGGTATAAAGCTTCGGTCCTCGCACAGCGGGTACTTCACTCTTCTTACGACACTTCAGCCTCAGTGTTTATTCCACCTTCCAATTCGATGGATATATTCTTCCCCCTTGGGCTAGACGCCTCTGCACATACCAGCTTCGACGCCCCGGAAGCCATTTCTCCTGGAGAGAAACCTGATGATATCGCTGTGGTCGTGGATCGTGAAAGGCATGGGAAGGGGTGGGGAATGTGTGTACTTTGCACGATTGCCTAGTATCTCCACGATGTACGCCCATTCTTATTTCCTTTATATTCTTTAACTGAGCCGTACGAACTCCAGGGATCGCTACTCGTGCCTCGCTAGGACATACCACCTATCAATAACGATCACGGACCTTGATGTCACCTAAAGACATCCAGCCATTCCTTACATGATGCTCATTCCAGCTTCAAATCTTCCTACTTGCTACACGCGATTATGACCCTCAGGACTCTGTAAAGCATATGATACAGCGACGGCCATTTGCCGACCATAATATCTTTATTAACCAACCAAATATACCTAGTTTGCTCGCTGCATCGCCTACTTATGCATGTTCTGGGAACGCTGAAGTCCCATCGTTCCAAATTCCTGGCATACTTGGACTGCGCCGAAGGGTATACTCGCTGTGTCGAATACTAACAATCTTTTTAAAGAACGATTACCCGAAACCTCAAGCGCAAAGACACGGTCGGCTTCAAAAGCTTGATCCAGAGAGTAACCTGGAGGTGTCCACGGATCTGTTATCAAGTCGTACAATGACTGTATCTTCGTGGGCATACGATACAACATAAGTATTTGTGGGGTGGAACTAAGTAATAGAACAAGCGTGCTGAAGATATGAAAGCTTCAATGGAAAGGTGGTAACGTTCATGAGACTCTCGAGGATATCCACCGACATCTCGTCACGATCCAGACCTCCACGCATCATCTCTCGAAATTGTGCTGGGGAACGTCCAGTCCTATGACTTTCGACCGGCGGTGTATCGTCGTGCAGCACCTTGGTGAAGCGCTCGACAACCTTATCGATAGTCGGACGCTCTGTAGGATCGTGTGCTCAACAATCCTGCATCAGAGTCCGAATATACTCCATGAGCCACCAATCCCAGCAAGGGCTTGTGTCTGCAGGTCGTATCGGTCGTTCACCGCGAAGGACATTCAGCATGACGGCGAAGCCACCGGGGCAGTCAACGAACGGAACCTACGCCGTTAAAATCTGGGCATGGGTCGACAAGTCATCACTTCAACTACCAGGTTCCAAGGTCCAGGCATACCTTGTAACAAACACAGGACCATACATAAATATCACCGGCCTCCGTGTTTGGTATGACCTCGTTGCCTAAGGTCACTGAGCTAGAATGTCGGTGCTCATTTGGGGATCGACGTCGATTACGATCTCCTGAAAGACAGCAGTTATGAGTCAAGATCAACGGCCAACGATGGGCGCTAGTCTTTCTTGGACACCATCAACACCATCAAACATGCCTTCCAAGTATGTCCACAGTCCACTGCATACTTGGTGACGGAAAATCAAAGGCTGTTCTTGGGTTCTTCAGGTGTTTCCTCAGTGTGCTGTTTCACCTTGTTTGAGTCGATGCCTAGAGCCAGCCAATCTGTGCTACTCACTACAGTTTATGGTCCCAAGCTCACTCTGAGAGAACCTCGTGTCGCTTTGGTGTGGTGGGCAATATTATGATGGCCACGTATCGAACGGGTGATATCGAGATTTTTCAGTACATTCATACAATATCAGCAGTCCATCTTTGCATAAATATATACAAGAAACGCATCGCATCGAGCCTGCTCACCTCCGCCGCTTCAGCACTCAACCGCTCAGCCATCGAACATCGTCCCATCCATCCTCACGCCCATGTTCTGCTTCACATCCATGCCCAGTAACTTCATCTTGCCGGCCTTGATACAGGTCAATAATGAGCTGTCGACCAGATCAAGGAAACCACGTACCTCGATGCGCTCCTGCTGCACTCTCCTCAGGTCTTGGAGCTGATCTTTGCTGAGATAGCTCTCATGCTCGACAACCTTCTTCTTGTGTGCGCCGCTGATGGCCTTCATGTCCGCCTGGGGATCGTAAGAGTCGTCCGCGGGCGGTACAAACTCGCCCTGCCGTAGTGCGGACATACGCCGCTCGTACGCCTCCATGTGGTAGTACTTTTCGTGCGGGAGTGTCGCTACGGTGGTGACCGGTGAGTAACGTTCAGCGATGCGAGAGAAGGAAGGGACACACCAGTGTTGAAGTCTTCGACGTAGCGTAGGAATTCCTTCTTGTTCTGGTCTTTAGATATAGTTTCAGGGTTTATCTTGCGCTCCTCAACTAGCCACGCGTAGAATTCGGGCCCTTTGGTGAATATGCTGCAGGTAGTTGTTATATTAGAACACAGATTTGGATGTCAGGACTGCGTGTACGCACTCGAGCTCTGTAATGATTCCATATTTGCCCCACTGAGGCCCAGATCCATGTTTTTTCTGTCATGCAAGATAGTAATATATCAGCGTCAACTAGATGCGACATAGAATCCATTGGACAGACCTTCTCTTTCTTCTCTTTCTTCTCTCGTTTCCGCTCCCTTCTTCGTTCTTTGCTCTTACTCCGCTTACTCTCCTTGTCTTTCCTCTTTTCCTTTCTCCGCTTGGAGTCGCGTTCGTCTTCGGATCCAGACGAGCTCGACACTGACCTGTCCCTGTCCCTCGAACGCTTTCGCCTTCCACCTCGGTCCCTCGACCGTGACCGTGATCTTCTCCGGTCTCCATGCCGTGTATGTCTTGTACGTGACTCCGAACGCGACCTTGACCGTCGCCTTTTCCGTGCAGGACTTCGACTGCGACTGTGAGTAGGACTATGACTCCTTCGCCTGCCAGTGGCACTGCGGCTCCGGCTTCGTTTCTTTTCACTGGAACCATGTCCTCTCGACCTCGACCTCGACCGCCGTTCCCGCCCACGGTCGTCATCTCTCGCCCCGCGATAATGGTCACGACTGGGTCGTGGGGAGTCTTCTGATCGTCTCGCGGGCCGCGGTGATCGCGACAGATGCTTTCTTTCTTCCCTGCTAGTTTCAGGCATGCGATCCGGTGTAAGTAAATTGAGAGAAGGAGGTTAAGCTGGTCTCCGCCACGTTCGACAACGTTCGACCGACAGGAGCAGCGAACTTCGAACCAAATAAGCGCCTTATTTGTGCATGTTTTATTCGGATGCTATTAGCGTGCAGGGATGACGCATGTGTTAACTTGAAAGCACGGTTCCGGAGTCCGAAGCCGTCCAGCTCAGTACTGCTCTACATGATGAGCAGCGCCCAAACCGACATCATCGTCCTCGGCGCCACCGGATTTACAGGGCGTCTTATAACCCGCTACCTCGCCGCCCACCCCCAATTTACTCAAGGCCTCTTCTCGTTCTCTATCGCCGCACGGTCCCAATCTAAGCTGCACACCCTTGTGCAGGAACTCTCCCTGCCTCCCACTGTCAATACCGTGCAATTCGACGTGACTGATGAGAACTCGGTAGAAGCCGCTGTTAGGAGTGCGCGGGTAGTCATCAATACCGTGGGCCCATACTGGACCTGGGGGACGCCTGTCGTAAAGTGCGTGCAGGGTAACTAGTGGATTTTGGATTGTTTTGATAGAGAATTACTTGCAGGGCGTGCGCGAAATATGGGGTGCACTACGTGGACTTGACCGGAGAGGGTGTATGGGTTCGGCAGATTATATATAGGTGTGCCAGCCTGCTAATGATCCTTCACTGGACGATAACAGTTTTCATCATAGGTATGACTACCTTGCGACCAAGACCGGCGCAATTATTGTTCCTTCATGTGGTTACGACTCCATTCCATCGGATGCGTCTGCCTATCTCTCCAACAAAACCCTTAAAGCTCACGGTATGCCTCCCTACTCACAGTCCCGCAGCCTTCTGCTGACGTACCTCGTACATAGGCGACTATGACGTCGCCACTTCTATAACCGCACACAAAGTGCGCGGTGGAGTCTCCGGGGGGACGCTGAGCACTATGATGACTATCATGGGCGAAGTACCCCGAGATAAGTTGAGGGAGAGCGGGGCTGATTATTCCCTAAGTCCTGGTATGGTTTCTTGGCCTCCCATTCCATGCACTCCATAACAATATATGTCCTCCATGTAGTTGAAGGTCGACCAATGCCCAAGTTCAAGCTCTTGTACAATCAATCCATCCCGGGGGAGACCTCCGTGGCCGGCGCGTTCTTCTTCATGCAACCGACGAATAGAAAACTCGTGCAGCGGACATTCGGCCTTTTGGAGATGCAAGCACGAAGTGGTGCGTAAATACACATACACTCATTTCCCAAAAGCCCATTCCAGTCTGATCAACCAGTCGATGCCGCCGGTTCCGTTGAGAACTTGAAGGCCGCGCGGCGCGAACGGTACGGGCCTGAATTTGGGTACGATGAGTTCCTGGTGACGCCGTCGCGCCTTTCGGCGGTGATTGTCTCGTCTGTGGTGGCTTTTGGGTTCGGGATGCTTGCTATGGTCACACCAGTAGGCAGAAGCCGCTTGTGATGGTCACTGCCTTTCTGATCCGGTTATTGCGCTAGTTCCGCTGGCTCGTCCAGAAGCTCATGCCGCCCCCGGGAAGCGGGCCTTCAGAAGAGTAAGCATGTTTTGTCTCCTAGAAGGAGGATGCTCGACCGACGTGATTATTGCACAGGGCCATGCAAAAAGGGTTCTTTAAAGCGACCAACCACACCACCTCCACCTCGTCGCCCCCCGTGCACGTCAAGACCGTGTTTAAAGGCGACCGCGATCCGGGATACGCTCTAACATCAAGTATATTCTAGGTCCATATCAATTACCGCATCCCACTGACGCTCTTAACAGTAATGATCTCAGAATCGGCACTCTCCCTCCTTCTTCCGCCGGTATCCGCAACGTCATCATCTCAGCCTTCTGCGTCGAGCTCAAAGTCCTCGTCCCTTCCAGACGGCCTGCCCGCGCTAGCGAGGAAGGGCGGCATCTTGACGCCCATGACTGCGTTCGGCGATGTGCTCCTGACACGCCTCGTGGACACTGGACGGTTTACGATTGAGAGCTACGTTGTGGGGCAGAACGCGGGATCGGCGCAGGAGAGGAGGAATGATGTTTGATTTGTTCCTGAACTGACTTTTGAGGAGGATCGAGGCTTATTTAAGAGGTTGTGATATGGGCTGTTCTTTCTCGATTTTTTTGGCTTGGATTCGTCGTTGATTCGAATTTCTTCTAGTACCGGTATGGCAGTTTAATTCTATCTATCCCTTGCCGCCTCCGTTGCCTCTTCTCTTCCATGCAATCGAATGCTTAGTACTACTACTGCCACTAAGTTTTGCGGATATCACGGTCACGCGCGCCCACAGTGACACGCTACCCATCACAACTTGAACATGGTAACCAACTCGTTGATCTCGACGTTGTATTTTGTCCTTTACCATGGCCCCCTCATCCGACAAAGCTTCCTTCAGAGCCGCCCTCGCCTCCGCGAAGAGTGTTATTATACTCTCTGGCGCAGGCCTATCGGCCGCTTCAGGTCCGTTCCATGTCCAGACTGAACAATAGTACCTTACCGCGGAAACTGCAGGCATACCAACGTATCGTAACTCAGATAACTCACTCTGGAACAACTTCGTAAGCAGCACTTGAGGGCTATCATAACTACGTAATTATATAGCTGAGTACTGAGATCTGCGACGCGTGCAGGACCCGAACACTTACGCCACGCTTCAAGCGTTCAAAGACGACCCCGTCGGCGTATGGAAGTTCTACCATCGGCGTCGATCCGAGTAAGCAACCACTTCCCGACGCCGCCCCTGCAACTCGTATCATGTTCCGCAGGTATCTCCTCGCAAAACCGAACGATGCACATCGCGCTCTTGCAGCCCTCGCCTACGCCCCGACAAGTGCCCGCATCGCCCCCGACACTAAGCGTCCTCTACACGTCACGCAGAACATCGACGCTCTCGCGCTGCGGGTGCTGGAAACGCTTCCCACGGAGGCAGGAGCAGCGGGCGACGCGACGTCGCCTGTTGAGTCCCTTATCGAGATGCACGGTGACATGTTCATCACGCGCTGTACATCTTGCCAACACATCCAACGCTCCTACGCGCCCGTGCTCGCCGCAGCGCTTGCCCAGCTGGAGACACAGGATCCGGGCGAGGCTTCTGGGACCGCGATCACGATAGATCAGATCCCCAAGTGTGGTGGTGACGCTTGGGCGGGGTCGAACAGGTACGGTAAATGTGGAGGCTTGTTAAGGCCCGAGGTGGTGTGGTTTGGGGAGGTGCCCCCGCTGATGGGGGAGATCGCGAGGAAGATGAGTGGGTGTGATTTGTTGTTGGTGGTTGGGACGTCTTCCACTGTGAGTTGGGTCATGGCTGATTGGGGTTAGAGATCTAATGCCAGGGTTGGGTACTGTAGGTGGTTCCCGCAGCGAGTTTCGCGTCGCAGGTGAAGAAGAATGGGGGAACGGTTGCGGTGTTTAATCTTGGGCGGTCGATAGGCGACGAGGAGGCGGATTATGTGTTCCTTGGACCGTGTGAGGAGACGCTGCCAGACGTCCTTGATGTTCAAGAGGATATGAAACAGCTATGGCCCGATGTGTAGGGGGGCTTGTAGTCACAAGAGTTGTACAATGGAGGTTTTAATCAAGAATGCAGTGATAAATGTGAATGGGCAATGGAATCGACGCGTTTTAACGGACGGTCTCGAACATCTTGAATGCCGGCGAGGTGAACGCAAATGGATCGTCGCCCGACGTGTGTTCCCTAGAAGCCAAAAAAATATGAGGACGTAGCTGGTATGTGATGAAAGACAACGACGTACTCGACTGGCCCGAGTATTTTGAGACCACGGACATGCGTGTCTTTTCCGCTCATATGGTTTGCTGCAATAATAATCTGCAGAACGTAAGCATATACGGGGGCCCTAGGGTTAAAATTCAGCTTCAATGGTGGATTCAGAGTGGGTTCAAATGCAACGTACAGCCCATCGCCCTCCTCATTAGGCTCAGAAGAGACATCAAACGTAATCCACCCCTCCGGTTTCTCTAGTGTCACAACACGCACGTCCTGAAGATCACTTGGGCCTGTTCCGGCGCGTATTGCAAGGGCTGATGGGGTATAAGAGTCGTCCTGAGGGTAACTGAGGTGTATGCTGATTTTCTGCAAAGAAGTCAGAACTTTTTGGGCTTTATAACGTACGATAGCAGGTATACCTGGATGGCTACTTTGCGAGGAAATTCGGCCGTGATGAAATGCGGCTGTGGCCCGTCCGAACTGTACAAAAAGACAACTCGATCAGCGTAAAGGACGACGCGTGCTACTACTACTCACTGCCAAAATGTATCTGGATCGTCGTCCCGGAGACATTCTGAACCAAATCCAAATTTATAGGACGAGACGGACCACTTGGCACGCGAAGAAATGTCTGGCCACGGGAGATGCGGAGGAGGCTCAGTGGCTGGAGTAAGGGAGTGAAAACTCTGATTCATCGAGAAAGTTGAGGTCCATACCGGAATGAATGAGCGGGGTACCGTCGTCTGGGGTGTTTAGGGTAGCGCCTGGCTGCAGATTCAGAGACATTGAGAATGGAAGTTGGAGGCAAAGGTCGGAGTCGTAACTTGACAATGACCGTGACCACTTTGTCCATGACTATCATCCCTTGGCGCCTCCTCGTAACCTCGTCTGTTCTCAAGCGAGCACGTTGAATATGCTATCGAACAATCACACCTCTGACAGCGTCTGTCTCTCCGTGACTGTTAACATGACAGGCCAAGATCATGCAACGACTTGATCTTTTACTTTGAGTCAGGCGCTCGCAACGCTAGCAACCCCTCCTCGTACTCTACCACTACCTCCTCACTGTGCTCTAAGCCACTATGGTAAGGCGCCACCAGGCACGCCGATCTGCGGTATCGCAAGCCAAGGGGAATTCGAGGGATGATCCTAACGCACGCAGATTCAATGACGAATCAAGACCAGACGACTCGGACATTGGAAACCGCCATAGTCGCGGCGGTAAGTTTCATTTTCAGTGCGTCCCAAGTGTGTACCCAAATCCCGAAGGGCGGAAGGTTCCAGATGACATAGAGCCGAATGTGGCAAGACAGACGAAGTCGGAGGGCCCGAGTCTGCTCCAGACCATGCCCCTGGATATCCTGTATGAGGTACTTGATTCGATCCCCGGGTCTTCTGTAACTTATTGGCCAACCGAATTTGGTAGATTTTCATGCATCTTGGACCCAGAGATTTAGTTCTCCTGACCCGTACCAGCAAATCTCTCCGTGAGACCTTGATATCCGACGATTCTGTTACCGTCTGGAAGGCTGTACGGAGAAAAGCACACATGCCGTCATGCCCACCTGATTTTTCAGAACCGCAGTGGGCGACATTGCTCTTTGGTGGAAAAAAATGCCAGGTTTGAACACTAGATCTCATTCGGCTTTCATATCTTAACTGTTATCTAATCTGACCAGTTCTGTGGTGCCCCGAATGTACTCGCTGTGGATTGGAGCATCCGCCGCCGCATCTGTATGTCGTGCAGGATCCAAAAGTTCGTAACTTGCTATCTTTGTCATTTTCTTCCTTTGGAACGATACTTCAATGACAGGCTTATGGACTACTCAAAAATTACCAAAGCTTTCCCTGCTCTTAGCAAAGAAATAATAGGGCTTGCGCCGTACACGCAGAGTAATAACGACGTCCATTTACGCGACCCTTTTCTGACATTTCAACGCTAGTCTCAGAGTCGAACACCAAGTTCTACTTGCCCGCAGACATACATCGCATAGGAAAACAATTGCAAACTCTCAAGAACCAAGTGAAAAAGGAAGCACCTGGCGCACAGGAACGGCTCGAAGACTATCGCTTGAAATGCATCGAATCCACGAGGCGAGTTACACAGGTCAGTATCATGAATTTTATGAGTGTCTGTCATAACCGAAAGTCTCCCTATCAGCATGCCCTGATATGCAGCAACTGGCAAATGGATCAACTCAACGAAGAGGCCATCGAAGCATTAGAACGCCGGCGTCAGGCGTATGTTATTTTTTTCGTATGCACTGTGTTGTTGCGAATCGGTTCTTAGATTTTTTATAGAATCTTCGATAAATTTATGAAGCTGGGCTACAAGTATGTTGACATCTACTCAATCAGATCGGAAGATTCTGTGGAAAATCCCGCCCCGCTAAGTGAATTCAGTTCGTCATTTTTTAGCCCTTTTACCCCTACTACATGTCTCACGCGCCGGCGCACAGTCTGGAACCGCATCAGACCTTCACTTGAAAAGAAAATTCAGGCAGCCCAAACTCAACGGATCATGATGGAAAGCCACCAACTCAAGCAAAAGCAGCTCGTGAAGGAACAGGATGAACTCCAAAAACTCTTGCAACATAGAATTGAAGTTAGAACCAAAGTCGTTGAAGGCGTGTACAAATCCTACCTCAAGACACTTGTCCCCTCCCAGATACTTTATTCACCCATTGTGGAGATCATATCCAAGTTCCCAGCTTTCAAACAAGTCATCCGTGCTCACCCCGACATCGACGTCAGCGCAGATAGCTTCGGAAATGCGATGGCCCTTCTTCCCGAACTAAGCTCTGCGTGGGCAGAGCAGCGGAAGACCATATTAAGGAAAAGACTAGCACGATCCAAGACGTCTAGCTATACAACCCCCAACGAAGAAATGGCGTCACCATCGACAGAGATAGAAGTTTTAGATCTCGCGACGTCGGTCTTCAAATGCAGTCGGAGTAAATGTGGAAGCAACTTTCAATGGGGGGACATTTTGAATATCTTGTTTGGCTGCGATGCCATTGTCACCCATCGTTGCGACGCAGGTGCTCTTATATCCTACGTGGATGGGCCTGCGCCTACCGCTGTGGCACCCTCAAAGAAAGGGTCTGCCACCGCCGCTGCATTGGTGCAGCTTGCTGGTCTCGACCCGAGACGCGCAACAGTGACAGATATGGACGAGCGAGACGCGCTGTTCTTCTGCTCCAAGTGCGCCCATACGAATCGGGGATGTGGCCATGTTGTATACCCGTGGCGCAGTGCTGTTTGTCCAGCTATTTGAAACACCCGGTTTATGTGCGCTAACGATTATTTTCCGACTTCCATTAGGTTGCACATGCGATGTCCGATCATGACGACTCCAATGCTAGACAAAATATCGGCGACCCCGTACAACCTCCGTGGCAGATCCTCACACAGGATGAAGAAACGAGTCTGACGAGGCCGGCCGACCCTACCTTGACCAATACATGTTGGTCCTGCAATCATTGTCCTGCTCATGTTGAGGCATGGACTACTTGGGAGAATGTAGTCGAGCACTTGGAGATAATGTCTACTCTTTGCATACTCCGCATCCGTTTTCCGTGCTGAAGATTTGTGGATTTCTAGGCACGCCATATTGGAGTCGGATGCAAGGGAGCCCCGTGATCTCTTCTGCAACCCTCGTGAACGACAAAGTTCGAAATTCTTTATATTGCACCGGCAAAATCCTACGAAAGTGTCTGCGCATCATGCGCAAAGATAGACTCGTTATTTTTTTGTTATATGGCACGCTTAAAATCACCGGTACGTAGGGTTAGGAAATTTTTATGACATGAGATTGACTTTTATTAGGAAGTGATCTTTATAGACGATCTTTCATTTTCTCGCATGTAGCAGCGAGAACGTCGTTCTCGACCTTCTTCATTGGCCAGTTCAGGGCAGCGTCGAAAACCAGTCCTTCAGTTGCATTTGGCTTCGGGACAACATGGAAGTGGACGTGAGGGATGTGCTGGTTAGGTAAAAGAAAGGATATCAGCAAGTTCAGGAGGTAAGATAAAAGAGCGTGAGTTTATTACCTGGAATGCGAGCTTGCCATTATTCTGTTTGAAACCGTTGAGGTCCAAATCACGGAATGGAAGATCTTGAAGCAGTTTTGCCTACCTGGATGACATTGTACTGCTCTACACCGGTGGCTAGAGCTATCTTCTTGATGACAGGTCCTATGTCCCGAAGATATTCATCCGGGAGATCCCCAAGCGTTTGGGCATGATCTTCGATAGTTAGGCTTGTAAGCCAAGGGCGCCTCGCATCTTTAAGTTAGTGGGATAACATACATTTAGGGATTACTTGCGTATGCCCTTCGGAAGTCGGCATGATGTCAAGAAATGCGAAACTTTGCGGGTAAATCGAGGTTATTCCAAGTCGTCAAGTTTGGTACTTGTGAAGCATAGATACCTGTATTCAGTTTCGTACACCTTGTGGCAAGGTATTGTCCCTGTTGAAAAACTAAGCCGACATATCGATAAGGCTGATAGTTTGCGATTGCAGACCTTTCAAGATGTTACAGAAGAGGCAGCTGAAAATACGGAATATGATCAACCGATTACGATGGCTCCAAACTAGGAATGAAATCGTTGATAACTCACGTTGTGTCCTCATTTGCAGCCATCGTCGACAAGGTTGGGAGGAGGATGCGATCGATGACGTAGGGGACGTCCATCTTGCGGCAGAGCGCAGGGAGGAAGATCACGAGCTCGATAGGGTCGACATCATGGGCAATGACAAGAGACGCCTTCTTGGCCTCGACGAGGCGGACGATGTGGTTAAGGCCGTAATTCGCGAATAGGGGTTTCTTGGTATCCTGTGCCACAAAAAGAATGGATACCGGTAAATGGATGTGAGCGAGTAGACAAACCCCAGGCTCTGCTTCCTGGTCCTCCGCAGCAGCAGCGGTGGCGGCTTGAAGACGAGCTTTTTTCGCGTGCTTATCCTCTGGACGGTACTTGTTCAGGAGCTTGAACAGCTGGATGGCAGTGTTCTTATCCAGGGTGTGGGAGAACTGGGCTATATGTAAGTATAACAAACCGAGCTGATAATTTGCACTTGAAAGCGAACAGAATTTACCAAGAGGGCCCTGTGACTCCGATGCCACCCCGTTCTCCGAGAACAAAACAGATGCTATGCTCCAAACCATCATCCCGGCCATGATTGCACTACATGTAGTAGAGCATGACAATAGAGGTTACATCTTTCAATTCGTAACGTACAGGACATAGGCCCGACCTCCCAGAAAGCCACTACGTCGCAAGGATAAGTTCGGTGGAAGCTTGGTGGAGGCTTCCAGGCTAGAACATCTCGCATCGACAAAGACTCAACACTGGCGACCGCATTGTCCTACACGCTACTAGGGACCTGGGAGAGTCCTCGCTCACAAATATTCGGGTATTGGCCTTGGATTATAATAACTTGGTGGAGAGCGTCCGTATGGCTACACTTCTCTGGTTAGCCTGGATATGTTCGCCTTCAGCGCCAAAAGGTCATCCTCCACCAACGGCTGCCCGCTCGCCCAATTCTCCCGCACCCAAGACATACAGTAATCATCCCATTCAGCTGCTGTTCAAGCATCGAAACGAGATCATCCATAGATTATGAGAGCTTATATTATGTCATCATACAGTTTATAAACTACTTCGACATCTAAGCGTCTTGCGTAAAAAGAAACATATTCGCGAAGACATAGAGACCGTGACTCAATTACTCGTATTCGAGGTTGTAGAAAGTCCTACGACGCTCTCAAGAACGTCAACGGTCAACTCGTCATGGGTTCCACCTTGACGTGTCAACTCCCGAAATTGCGCTGGTGAAAGTGCGGTGTGTCGTTCGGCAGGTTGCAGGTCCTCCGATGATAGCATCGTCGATAAACTCTCGACAACCTGCCCAACTGTTGGTCGCATGAGACGATTGGTTTCCCAACATTTCCACATCAACCTCCAGATATCCTCCGTGAGCCCCCACTTTGTGACGCTAGGACTCGACGCTGAAGGCTTTTCAGGTCGGTCGCCTTTTCGGATCTCCTCCTTCACGAGATTGTCATTTTCAATGTGAGGAAATGGAATGTCTCCTGTGAAAATCTGGACAACCTTAGTTACAACCAACGACAATAGTGGAATGACGATCTTGGCGTACCTCATACGCAACACAGGACCAAGCATACATATCGCTTGCCATTGTATTTCGGGTGTCGGCGACGCTCGTTGGATGTAGAAGCTCGGGTGCCTGCCATCTGCTGGTGCCTCCCTTCGAGGCCACTGAGGATTGCGACGCCCATGCCAATATATTTATATCTGAAATAGATGATAATCCAAAGTCGGCAACACAAGCCCTTCCGGACTCATTGACGAGGATGTTTCTCTGTATAAACCATCTGTCAGATTTGGGTCTCCATGAGGAAACAGAACGTTTACCCCTTTCAAATCCCCATGTACAATTCCTTTCCTATGCAAATATTGCAGCCCTCGGGCAATATCGAGTAACTTGTAGACGTAACAGGTCAGCGGCGGGTGCGTCAAGATAGGCGATGTACACCGCTTACCAACAAAACACGATTGGCATCGCGGTGCTCACTCTGTCTTAAATACTGATTGACATCGCCATGTTCCATCCAGGGAGAAACAAAGGCAACCTCGCCTTTAAAGCGATAGACTCCATAGAAAGGCAGGAGATTGGGATGTGATAATTGACCCCAAAGGATGGACTCCTTTGAACAATCCTTTTGAAAAGACATGAGCTTCACCACACGAAATGGGCTAGAGCAGACGGAACCTTCAACCAACGCTTGACTCTGGCCTCTGTAGCCCTCTCCATTCTCGGAATGACCTTCAAACACACTAGTCGGGCCCGGAAACTCCCTTTGTAAATCAAGGCGAAGCCTCCATCGCTCACAGGGGAGTCTCCAATGGTGGTCACACCATCCAGTTCGTAACACGTAGGAAACAATCCCGATTTGCCTGCAAGTCTTTGCGTTGCCACAATTAAATGGCTGTGAAAGCTTGGTGGAAGTGAGTCTGCGCCGTCTAGAAGCTGTTTCGTTTATAAAAGGTCACTGATGGGTCGCTAAGGAGGAGGGGTGTCACTGACCCGCTGGAACATATCAAGAAGTCTACGCGCATTTGAGTTCTGACATGCTACAAGCTGCCTGTACTCGTTTAGATTTTGAAAAAGCGATTGGAGCCTTTCGGCTAAAGGTCTAATCTAATCTCGATCATTCGCTAGGAGAACGGTTGGATCATTTGGCAAGACTGACCTTCGGGTCTACGCTATCCAGGTTCACCTCTACAGCCCTATCCACCAAAAGCTTATCCTCATCCCCTAAATCGAGTCGATCATTTGAAGAAAATAGAGTCTCAAGAGGAGCCTGAGCTGTCGAGAGTGAATTGAGAGGATTCGCGGCATTTATATCCGCTGAACATAAACTTACAATGAGTCTGAGCTGCTGTGGGCAAATCGAGAATATTCGCAGCGCGTAGCTCCGCTGCCAACGCGTCAAGACTCTGTATTCTCGCCTCGATGTCGTCCCGGGATGGCCAAGTATTTGTGCCTCTGAGACGTTTCTCTTCCAACATCCTTCGTTGGGCTCGCGAGGAACCTTGCTACGGTGTCATGTATTAGATTACTAGGCTCGTTCCACGGATATAATGCTCCTTACCGTGACTGCGTTTGCCACCTTTAGACACTGCAGCTCGTGTTCTCGAGCTGTCTCCATCATGGCATTAAACTTCTTCATCCCGATGAGGGAAGGTTTCTTGGCAGCTTGTTCCTGCATCTGGTTCACAACGATTTGGACAAGTCTGCCCAAGAGAACTCTGTTAATGGTTAGGAGGGGATAGAACATGACTCGTAACCCACTCGCTGCACTTCTCCACGTGTACATCAAATTCCTCGTCAGAGAGCAGTGGATTAAACTGCCCTAATTCTTCTACCGCGCCTGCAAGACTAGACTTCGCAGCGTTGAGACGGGACGCTATCACTCTTGGGTCGTACTTTGTACATAGCCCCAAAGTAAAAAGCTCCACGGCGAACTTGGAACGGAGACTGAGACCACTGGAGGAAGTCCCACTGGCCGTGGTCGATGGTGTTTTACGAGGCATCGGCGGTTATGGGTGGAAAAAGAAGGATGGTTTGTGAGAATCAAGCAATCGTCAGGCCTGTATTTAAATCAGAAGAGTCCAGTCTGTGGCCGCAATCGTGTCGGATTCCCAACGATTCCACATTAGGAACAACAAAATCAGCTGGAAAAGTATAGAAAAGTATGTATGTAAGGAGCTGTAATGAGAAAACAACGACTCCAAGTCGAATGATCGATCTCATTGATCAATCGATCATCGATCAGCTTTTCCAACGATATTTTCCACGCTGTCATCGGGCATCCTGGTTCAAATTCCAATGAGGGTTATTTCCGTTTTCCTGCAACAATAGCGTGAACAGCCCTGTCCCCCGAAGTCGTCCTTGCCATGGGATCGACCGCCACTCCTCACCAGCAAGCCATTCCTCATGACCCCCATTCCATGCAGAATGGTAAACTCCTGAAAACTGAACTCCTCTGGCGCAACCATTACCAGCTGCTCAAGGACCATGGATATACTCTTAGACCACGTTATCATCCGGACTGGGTGGCTTCTTGGTTGGGCTCTTCCAAGAGTTGGACAACCTGTGAAGACGGGGTTGCTATTCTTGTGATAAAATCCCCTCATCGTAGTAGACTTGGCTCTTACAACTCCTCACTAGTCCGGCCAAGTTTTAGACGCAACTCGTGCTGATGGTTCGCTTGCGATACTGAAAAGAATCAATGTTTCTAGGTTCCCCCACGAGATTACGATTGGGAAACACTTCTCTACCGAGCCGCTAGCATCAGATGCTAAAAACCGTTGCGTACCTATACTCGACGTCATCTACCCATCGGAGGGCTCTGACATCGCTTTTATCGTGATGCCATTCTTGTTCGATACCGAGTTCGCGCCGTTTGAGACCATTGGAGAAGCTGTGGAGTTTTTTCGCCAAATTTTCGAGGTAAGCGTCTGCCTTGAGTGAGGACCCGCATCTAAATTTGGGCAGGGCTTACAATTTATGCACGAGAATAATGTTGTCCACGGGTAGGGCATTGCCACCTCAATCCGCAGGCGCTAACCTCGAGATATTACTAGAGACTGCAAATACGACAATATCATGGCGGACACCTTGTCTCTGTTCAAACCACCACCTCACCCGGCCCGTCCCATGATGAAGCGCGACTTCAGCGGCAGGACGACGAAGCCTGCTACTCGAACCAGCAAGCCCGTCAAGTACTACCTTCTTGACTTCGACCTATCAATTATCTATTCACCTGAAGCTCCTCATCTTGAGACGCCTCCATGGGGAGGCGATAAGACTGTTCCAGAATTCCTGATACCGGACGCCCCGCCATGTGACCCGTTCCCCGTGGACGTCTATTGCATGGGCAACGCTATTAAGCAAAATTTTTTGGATGTATGGCGCATTTTTTTTTTTGGATGCTACCTCTCTGATACCTGAATACAGGGTTGGGAACACCGGGCCAAAGCTAAGAAAGGCTTTGAGTTCATGCGTGAGCTCATTTCAGACATGGTGGCTGAAGACCCCCGGAAGAGACCTACTATGACGGAGGTTGTCTCCCGTTTTGATGATATCGTCAAAGGGCTTAGCACCCGTAAGCTACGTTCACCGATCGTCAATGTCGATGAATCGCTTGGAGCACTTCGTTCCATTGCCCACTGGACCAAACAGACATTTTACATTGCGCGGCGCCTCCCGGCAATACCCAAAGCATGACGGATTTTATAATGATGTGGTTCTATGATTATGTTGAATACGGTCAAAGTTGCTACACATCGGATTTTCACTTCAATTTGTATCCTTATACCATGTTGTTATTGCTCAGGTATGCTAATGCGACAGGTTTTGGAGCCCGTTACCCCGCGAGCAGGAGGACGGGAATTAGATTCTCAATGATGATGAGCTTCTACTATTATAGAATATCGATTGATGATCACGGCTTTGTTCATTCACGACTTTGAGTGAGCTCAGACGCTTCGTTATTGTTCTAAGTCCACCCCAGGCAGCACTATGTATGCTTAGTCATACCCTTGGTGGCCCATTGTTTTAATTTGTAGAAATAGGCCTTACAGGGGTTTGGATCCCAGGGTACTCACACCCAAATCTCGAAGTAGAAAGGAATCGGGCAAGGATCTGACCGGAAATTGGAGCTCTTAGCCTCCAGGCGAACATTAGCGGGGCTTCCAATGGCCTCCAAGAGCCGCCGAGCCGACTACCTATAGACAGGCCTCCAAACCTACTGTGTCAGGACGACACCTTACTTTCGAGCGCTTCCAGTGCCCATCGACGGTACGGCCAGGTACCTCCAGGAATTATCAAGTAAATATATTATAGTATGTCCAGGCGTACATTGCATATGTAGCATCATGGGGGGGAGGTGAGGCGGGGAAATGGAAAATGGAATGGTCTACAATTCGTATGGGTCAGACATGGCAACGTAGCCAACGTAGGCTTTAAATACATGAGGAAGTAATATGAGAGATATTAATGACGATACATAAGCGTAGATGGGATTGCTCGTCCATAGTTCAAACAGAATTGACATTTGCTGCATTAGATGAGGTATGACTCTGCGACGCGGTTGCGTGCCCAGGCGCTGGACGGCCCTGCACCAGAGAAGTCATGGGGCCCGGGTGTGCGATAGTACACCGATTCAATCCGGTTTGCTTGTCGGTACCGGGACTCGTGGTCCTCTCGCGGTAGCGGCGGGGGGGCATTGTCATAGAAGGGAGCATGGCCTTCGTATCCAGGCCAGCGCTCGTGCCGTTGAGGGCCGTATGGAGGTAGCGGTGCGGGGGAATCGTTATAGTAGGGAGCAAGGCCTTCATATCCAGGCCAGCGCTCGTTCTGTTGAGGGCCGTATGGACGCCGATGGCGACTGTGAGGGACAAGTCGACTGTGACGATACTCCAGTGAACGGCCATCGTACCTATTTCCAGGGGTGTCGTCGTATATGGGGCCGTCCCTACGTCCGTTGGTCTGACTAATTCGCCCAGGAAAGCATGCCTCCACCTCCATGTCGGAAGAACTGGGCTTGCGAGGTTGGGAGGGACTACAGACGGGAGGTGGATTGTAGGAATGTTGGGGGGCGGTCGAGGTATCGACGCCCGGACTAGCCAGCCCAACTTGGTGCAACAGCACACGGGGTCGGTCGGACATCCCAATCATCCCGGGCCCTGGAGTGTGAGCGTCAACCTCCAGGCGGGGCTTCTTTGCCGGTGGAGGGCGGTGGGCGAGCGGTGTATCGGGAACAAGTGGTGCAGGGGACACGCCTGACGCTGATGGAGCAGGCGTCGTGCTAGCATGGCGCTTAGCAGGCACGGTGGGGATGGGCAAGCTCAGCCGTGCCGGGGCCGCGGGGCCACTAGGCGTGCTCCAACCGGAAGTCACGGACTGGCTGCTGTCAGGTCCAGTTGGGACGGAAGGACCTGCCCCTCCGATCTGACGCTCGGGGGGTGTCTCCCTCCCAGACTCGCTGGCACCTTTTGCCTCCAGATCTACCGTCTTTCCCTTCGGCCTGGGCTTAGGACGGCTGTGGGAAGGACCTGCCGCTCCGATTTGACCCTCCGGGAGTGTCTCGCTGGCACCTTTTGCCTCCAGATCTGCCGTCTTTCCCTTCGGCCTGGGCTTAGGACGGCTGTGGGAAGGACCTGCCGCTTCGATTAGACCCTCGGAGGGTGTCTCACTCCCGGGCTCGCTGGCAACTTTTTCCTCCAGATCTACCGCCTTTCCCTTCCCCTTGATCTTCATCACTACCGCCGCCTTTCCCTTGCCCGCCCTTCCCTTGCCCAACTTTCCGTTGACCGCCCTTCCTTTGACCGCCTTTCCCTTGCCCACCTTTCCCTTGCCCGCCTTTCCTTCCGCTTTGTCCTTCGCCGCCGCCGCCTTCCCCTTCTGCTCTCCAGCCTGCGATGACTTGGCTTTGTTTCCCACATCAAGCTTACGAGTTGCGCTGCTAGATTTGACTGTGCTGCACAGGAACGGGTCGTCTTCGTCGTCGTCCTCACCATCGCGGTCGTGATCTTCGTCGCTGTCAACTGCGATGCTGGGGGCGTGCAGCTTAGCATGTTTGCCATTCCCGCCGATAGCAGCCGCAGTAGAGGGGCTGCACACAGCATCGGTGATGGTCCCGTTTACATGGTAACATAGACCCCTCGTCGCCGAGCCGGCGGGTGGTACCATGGTAAATATGACTGGGTCTTCTGACCTGGCGACGCCTGCGGAGATCCCTCAGTGCGAGCAGGAAGGGCGAGGAAGGAGCACGCACGCATTAGGTTTGTCGCCTTTTTCAGGTAGGGCAAGCGGCCAGTCTCACCGCGCAGTGCTGCGAGCAGCTGACGTGTGGGAGCGGTTGCAAGGCCGTTGATGCCTTTCTTTGCCTTCGGACCACTGCCAGGGAAGGGCACCCCCAATGGCCAGTCGTGCAGACAGAGCCCAGCATCGGAGAGGAATTTCGCTAGGCTGGACCAGGGGAGCTGAAATAGCTTTCCTCTCATCTGCATGGCGTGTCCTGCTTTTGCTAAATGCCCAGTTGATTGTTTGGAATGAATGACGGTGGACAGCGGCCATGCTACGTACCCAACATCTCCAGCAGGAGGTCTTTGCATTGCTGCCGTTCTTCCTCCACGGTTGCTCGTTCCTTGCGACCATCGGAGTTGGTCGTGGGCGTGCTAAGGGACTTGGAGGGCGTCAACGTCATGGATCCGGCTAGAGGTGTTGCCATCGCAGCTGCATTCCTCCTGCTGGCAATTACACCGAGAGTTGCGGTGTTGGCTGTGGCGTCGCTGTGTGTATAAATTAACGATAGTCTGATGGAATGAGAAGGATACGCACTATGCTTCAGTCTTGGCAAAGCCGACGACTTCCTCGTTCGAGACGCCTAGGCGTTTGAGAAAGAACTGCCGAGGGTTCAGTCGATGTCGACGAGGTAGATGGCGTGGGACGTACGTTTTCCAGACCCGCCGTCGCCCAGACTTGCCCAAGGTGTGTGTCTGAATTAACGGAGCTCCCAACCATAAGGATCGCGGACTCAAAGCGCATGGCGCTTGCGCTCTTTGCCTGCAGTCCTGCGTATGAGCATCGGAATGCCAGGAAAAGAGGGAGCTTACGAATCGTTGCATTTTAGTGAACAGTGCCTGAAAGCGACGGCGACGGTCGCGCACGGGCTCTTCCTCTTCCAAGATGTCACAGGCTTCTTGAAACTCGAGTACCTCCAGATGATTTGGAGCATCTCTGAACGATGGCCAGCAGTCACGTGCTAGGTGGAACATCAGCTCAAGCCAATGGAAGGCTGTAGGCGAGGCTTACCACCACCATCCGGCTTTCCCGCCCTCTCCCTCTCCTCGCTCGCATTGCTAGAGAAGTATGCTTGATACCTGTTCCACAGAGATGCCTGCGATGGCTCGCGGCCATGTTCCCGGTATTTTTTCTGCAGGGACGTCACGGTACGACCGGTTACTTCGGAGGCCTTCAGGAAGAGGGCGTCGACGTCGACGAAGGTCTGGGCGATAACTTCCCGGTCCCGCGAGGAGGGCCGCCCTTTGGGAGACGGGCCGTCCGCCTTGTGCTTCTCTTGGCTGGCGTTGTTATCCAGCAGCTCCCCATCGCTACCCTCCCCATCACTATTCGCCCAGGGTTCAGCAGTTACAGCCGAGGGAGACTGACGGTGCGGCTGGGCGTAATAAAGATCGTCCACGCTGTCCAGCGCACCCCACGCGTCGTCGCGTTCGTCGGGCTGACCGAAGGTCACCTCTGATGGCCCAGAGTCCGCCTGGGTTTGCTTTTGCGCGGAGAGGTAATCGCGTCGGTGGTCAGCCGCCATTCGGATCGGAGAGGCGTTCCAGGTGGGGTTGATTTTTTCACGCAGGCCGTACCCTCCTCCAACCTGCGTTTCCCCGAAGTCATAGGTGTAGTTGTGGTCATGAAGCATGTGGAAATTTTCCATAGGATCTAGAGCTGGATGCACAATGCAGTTAGATGCGCTCTGGCAGTAGAAAATGAAGGCGGCTTGCCGAGAATCAGCGCGTCCATCCTTTGGATACGTAGCCGTAGTGCCTCAAGGAGAATCGTAGTGCTTCACGGAGGACAGCGGACGCCGTGAAGTGGTGAGTGGGGGATCGGGAGGCGAGGTGGCGAGGTGAGGAAGGGAGGCGCGGGTATCGCTGGAGGGAGCATCTGCGGATCCTTGTAGTGGACATCGCGCAAACTAATCAAGAAGATCTGCCTACCGCCCCTCCTTTGACCATCCATCGCACCCGCGGGCACAACGTCGACGCGCCCTCAGTCTTAGCTTTAACTTGGAATACGCCGATGTCGAGCCCATCAAGGTAGAAAGGGCGGGGCGGCAGGCCTATGGTGGTGGAGGTGGCGGGCAGACGAGCGCCCTGGATGTTGTTGGTCTAGGCTTGTTGGTGGTTGACTGCCAGAAGCGTTGTTGGTTGATTGCTAGAAGTGTTCCTTCTGGCTTGGTTACGTGTTGATGTTCTAAGAATAGGCGCCGTCCTGATCTCCAGATGTGATAAGATGCGTTCCACATTTCATTAACATATATATAAGTGTGGTACAGGTGGGTAAGTATCATCAGTGGTTTGGACATACAACAAGGCAAATGCTATCTACATTTTACATTACAAAACGTACAAGGTAAATGATGTCCGCGGCGAGTAGACGTGTATGAAGTCCGCGGCGAGTAGACGCCTCACACCCCCTCTGACTCCTTGACAACGAACGGCAGGGTGGGATCGGGGTATGGGCCGGTGGTCTCTTCGATATTGTACGGCGCTGGCTCCATGGCAGGCCATCCCGGCGTGGGGCGGACATTGTTCGGCGGTGGGACGGGATAACGGCGGTCCTGTGCGTAGGGATCGGGGTACGCTGCCCGGCGAACCATGGCCTGAGGGTCGTGAGGAACTCGCCGATTGTCGTATGAAGGGCCAGGAGGAGGGATTGGGCGTTCGTAGGGACGTTGTTCATAACTCCAGTCGTAGGCGTGTGCATGATACATGCCCCTGGGAGGGCCATACATGCCCCGGGGATCCTCATAGCGGCCACGAGGAACGTCATACCCGCCGCGGGGATCGTTGTAGCTGCCGTGCGGAGTGTCGTAACCGCCGGGGGGCTCGTCAAAGCGGCTGCGGGGATCGAAGCGGGGGCGGGGATCATCGAAGTTGCCGCGGGAATCATCAATGGCACCGCGGGGAGGGTCGTATGCGCCGCGGGAAATGTTGTGGCTGCTCCGGGGATCAGGATACCCGCCGCGGTAATCTCCACGCTCGTACCCCAAGGGATCCGTATACCTGCTACGAGGCTCGTCGTAGGCATACCTCCTTGCTGCGTCGTATCCCGCCGGCTCCCATGTTTGGGGTCGCTCAAGGAATGGGGGGTCCGCGACCATCCTCGCCAGATCCGTGTCACCAGGGGGAGGCCAGGCGCCTTCAACAGAAGTTTTTGTAACGCCAGCGACCTCAACCGGGGGCGGACGGACGTGGGGGCGCGACTCCATGCGCAGGGGGGGCGGGGCGGTCGGAGGGCGGAGGCTCGCCTGTGGTCGCATCTCAGCCACCTCTCCTGCGTCCTCGGCGGCGCCCTCTGGACGCTGGGGCTCGTGCGATCCCATGATGGTCGCAGCGCCAACGGATGTGCGGGCCTTCTTCGCCGATGTTTGAATGTGATCGAGGGCGCCAGCATCGACGGGTGCGCTGCGCTTGACGGCACTGGATGTGGCCCGGGAGACATTGGGGGGCGCCGCGTTCGGGGGTACTTCGCCTGGGTCCCCCTGTGACGCTGGTGCTGGAGCAGAGAGTGGTTGTAACGGCGCCGCCTTTTGGGAGGCAGCGAACGGCATCGGGAAGACAGCGACCGGAGGATTGGAGGCGGCGCGACGGTTCGGAGAAGACACAACCGGTGATTCTGGAGTAGCATCGGCTCCATCATTATCGGCTCCATCATAAGGGACAGACGCGGCGCGGGCGATGGAGGGAGACGCGACGGGCGGATGGGAGGCGATGGACACGCTCCGCAGCTCAACGGGGTTGGGGACGCGGATATAGAAGGGGCGTGGCTTGGGGCGCGTCTCCCCTCCAGGCCTGTGGACACCTCCAATGCCCTTCCCCCCATCCACCTTCTGTCGCTCAGTCGTCTTGCCTGTGACTTCGTTCGGCTCATGTTTGACATGCACGTCGACGTCACCTTCGTCACCGACGTCACCTTCGTCATCCTCGCTGTTGCTGGCCTTCATCAAACGTCGGCGCGACTGACTGCGTTTGCGTGCTCTGGGTTTCGAACACGCACGCATGACCACGCCACCTTCGTCATCCTCGCTGTCGCTGGCCTTCACCAAACGTCGGCCTGACTGACTGCGTTTGCGTGCTGTGGATCTCGAACGCGCACGCATGACCACGCCACCTTCGTCATCCTCGCTGTCGCTGGCCTTCACCAAACGTCGGCCTGACTGACTGCGTTTGCGTGCTGTGGATCTCGAACGCGTCGAAGCCGCGGGAGTTGGGCTGGGGGAATCCAAACGGGTGGATGCCGCGGGGCTCGAGTTGGAGGAGTCAATGTCGATAGAGGTTAGGGGATTCCCCTTCACGGATTTGCCCTTGGCGGCGGTGCTGGTGGGGGCCGGAGGGCGTCTGGCCTCGGCACCGACTCTGATCTCCCCATCAGCATACAGGTAGCGATTGTGCTTGGGTTTGTCGGGAAGCGCCGTGCTGACGATGACGGGGTCCCTTGACTCATTGAGATCTGGAATGATGCGTGAGCCGTCGCACAAAGGGAAACTTGCACGGACAACTTACTGTGTTGACGCGGGGCCTTCTCCATCCGGGCCTTGGAGCGCCCTGCGGAGCGTACGAGCATGTCCAGTAGCGAGGCTTTTGATTCCTTGGGATGCCTTGGGCTTCGCTGGCATATTTTCTCCTGGAAATGGCACGTCGTGCGGCCAATTAAGAATGCGTAAGCCGGCCTCGGCGAGGTATTTCCCTAGGGTGCCCCACGGAAGCTGGATCTTGGCCCCCTTGTTCCCAGAGTCAACGGGGTGTCCGGCGTTTGCTGAGATTATGATAAGCACGTGGCGTGTGGCAGACGTAGGAGAACGCGCTTACCGAGTGACTTTAAGAGGAACTCTCGGATGATACCGCGCTCCTGCTCGACGGTCTTGCGCGGCGAGTCTTCAATCTCAATTTCGCTGGAATCACTGTCAGGGATGCTGAGTGTATCGATGGGAGGGGAGCTGGGTGCTTCTGGGTTGGGAAGGGTGCTGGGTCCTGCTGGGTCATCTGCTGCTTCCCTGGACCTCATGTACATGTCTCGAACGACGGAAAGAGGCTCACCTGTGTAGTTGGCAGCATCGTGTAGGAGCACGTCTATCTCAAGGAATATCTCGTTCAAGGCGTCGTCCGGGTCGTGGGATGGCGAACCCAGACCGTCGTCCAGTACAAGTTGATCGCCGTCGTCCTCGTTGTCCCTGCCGACGTCGTCCTGATCATCGTCCTGATCATCGCCATGTCCGAGAGCGCGACCAGAGGATGGCGCCTTGGAGCCCAAGACACTGGACAAGAGATCGGGAATGAGATCCTCGACTTGCTTTCCCGCGGAGAGGTCTCGGCGTGGGCGGTCTGCCAACAATGGGAGCGGAGACGCGTTCGGGGTGGGGGTGGCCGTGTCGGGGATGGGCAGCTCGGGGTCAAATGCAGAATGAACGACGAAATCTTGTGACACCGAGGGTGTGTTGACAGACTCTGGAAAAGATGTAAGCGCGTTATTAGAGTTGTAAGCGCGTTATTAGAGTAGCGGTGGCGCGGACAGACCGTGTGGATGCTCCATTCGTTGGAGGCGCTTGACCTGCGCCTGTAGCTTGAGGATTGAGGATAGAATGTCGCGTATGTGAGCGAAACACGTCGAGGGATAGAGAGGAAGAGGGCGGAGTTCAAAGCACTCTTGAATCAACAACCAGGACGCCGTCCGCGGCGAATGCCGTGGCAACGAGTGAATGAGAAGCCTGAGCCCTGAGAATCCAAGCCACCTGTTGAAAGCCTTCGACACCTCCCGAGCGACCCTCCTCTGCCAAACCCGTTGGATGCCAAGTAGATTATGAGATGGATGGAGGGTTCCTGCTGGCGATCTTGGGTGATCAAAGGCTCCTGTGGGCGTTCTTGGTGAGTCTTGGTGGTTTCCCAATTACTCGGCGAATGATGCCGAACACAGCATCCCATCAATTATGAGGCACTTGCGGTTCTTCCTAATCTGGTCCCAAACGAACGGCTGAACTTTTTTCCAACCGCCGTTTACCTTGAGAGATAAAACAGATCTAAGCGAGTCCAGTATGTGGCTATCTTTATTCTCGACCACCTCGCTGTCATCTGTTGTATGTTACTTATCAATGTTTCGTAGATGAGCCAAGTAATGCAACCGAAAGTCGCCCGTCGCATCCCGCTGGTTGATTTCTTCCCTAAAGATAAATTCTTGAGATTTCTCGCCCCCTACCTCTTGCAGGCCATTGTCGAAAAGCGATCAGACGTGTTCTTCGACCGTGTATATCCCATTTGGATAGATCGGTTTCCAGAGGGCCAGGCCGACCCTGAAGAATTCACCGATAGGCAAGTCGATAACATAGGCGACTTCAAGAGGGCGGTGAGCATTTTTTTGACCTTGCTTGATCATCTGTTCACTCGCCACAGATGGCCCGCGTCCTCCCGTGGCCAGGTACCGAGAAGATGAGTGGTCCATACACACGCTGGCAGGAGCTGTCGATAGAAGCGGACCGAGAGCACCGCGTAAGTGCCCATTGACCTCACTCTGGAGTTTGAAAATGTAATTGTCTTTTCCAGCGTCACCGGTACATCTCGCACGCAAGGATCGGCGTCTACAAGAAGCAGCTCCAGTACCAGAATGTCCTCAGCGAAGAAGATAAAGCCTGCTTCGGGCCCGGGAGAACAGGCGAGGAACGGCTTCAAGCATTTTGTGACGAATTGGAGGACATCATGTGGCCACGGGCGATTTGAGGTCCCAGGAGGGTGTATGCGCTTGTTGCGCTATTCTTAGTGTACAAAATTTAGATTTATGTACAATAAACCGTTCACATTATTATACATCAAGTGTAAAAAACGAAGGTCCCAGAAATGTCCAAGAAATCATGAGTAAGCAGGTTATTTTTTCTGTTTTTTGTGGCCCGCGGCCCCAGCATCAGCTTCCCCATCAGCGTCCCCCGCTTTGCGCTTTGTCCCCTGGGCAGCACTGGGACCCGTCTGCAAGGGCGTCGCACTGCGAGACCGTGATCGACTGGGTGCAGGCCCAGGTGGCACGACGCCGCGGGAGCGTGACCGGGTGGACCTGGACACCGCCTCGGCATCGACCTCCATGGGGGTGGCGCTGCGGGAACGCCCCCGCCTTCCCTTAGCAGCATCAGGAGGGGCCAGTGCATTGGCGGTGGGCTGTTCATCACCCTGGCTGGTGTGCGGGGTTGGCGGGATGACGTTGACATCGAAGGTGGGCGGCTGCGTGTCGGCCGCGGGACCATCCGCCGAGGTCATAGCCGCGGTTCCCTCAGCGACCTCCCTATCCTGAACAGCGTCGACCGCGGACGGGGCCACGGTGTCGTCATCGGAGGTGTCCATGTCCTGCAGAGTGCCACTGGAGATAGGCGCATCTGGCGCGGGGATGGGGGGAGGTGTTTGCACTGTTAGAGCGGGCGAAAACGGTGGGAGGAGGGGGGACTGTGGGACGGGACTGCCGGCGGGACAAACTACCGGGGGTTCCGGGACCAAAGATGCCGCGGGCTCAGGGGTAGAGACCCCTGCCTTGGGGTCGACCGAGGACGCAGTGACCCCCCCTTGCCTAGGCGCAGATACCTGAGGTGGTCTGGGGCTGGGAGTGGGAGTATATGAGGGACTGCCTCCCGTGTCGCTGTCGTAGTCTTCAGGCACCAGGGAGGGCCTGGCCTCGGTTTCGCCGCGGGCCGGTGACCATATCACATCCGCGTCATCCTTTGGCAGTGGAATGGGGCGTGATGGCCAGGGCTGCTCTGCAGGGGTGGGTCTCGGTGGCGTCATCGGCGGGTTTGGAGACTCGGGCCATCCCTCCACGAGTGGTGTTGGCGCCGTCGGTAACCCGGTGCGGATGGACGCAAGTGGTCCACCGGTGGCCTCGGCTCGTTCCTCCACCCTAAGGACGCGGTTCCCCAGGTCAGAGTGGCGGATGTCCCTCACGGCTTGCTCGATCGTCACCCTGGCGGACTCGATGAAGGTCTGGGCGGATTTGACTTCAAGGGCGAGGTTCTTGACCTCGTCCCGTATCCCCCTCACCTGAACCAAGAGGCCCTCGACCTGTCTGTGAGCCGCCCTCACGTCCTTGGCGACCTGGCCCGCCGCATTGAAGACACTAGTCGCGTGTTGGCTGATCCCGGCCAGGTCTAGGGTGAGGGTGTGTGAGGCCTCGGTGGCCGCGGCCGTAGCCGAGGCGAGGGCTTCTGCCGCGGCAATGACGTCAGGGGTGGCGGCGAGGGTGGCGGGAGTGGGAGGGATGGCCGCGGGCCCGGTCGACATAGCCTTGGCGGCACAAGGGGGAGGTCGCTTTGCTGTTGGGATAGGGGATGAGATAAATCTGAAGTGGAGAAAGACGAAATAACACATACCTGGTGCTTGTGCTGGTTCGTCATCGCTTATGACGAAGACCTCGCTCTTCTTCTCCTTCTTGCCACGGGCGGTCTTCGACTCCTGCTTGGAGCGCCGCGGCGGTCCGGATTTCGCAGCCTTCTTGGCCTTCTTGCCCTTGTTTCGGTCGACCAGGCTGCACCCTCTCTTGCCTTTGTTGCAAGCTTCACAGGCGCCGCTGTCTCGAGGTTGGCAACGCTCTCCCCGCTTATTGCACTGCCAGCACCTGCCATGCTTGTCCACCTTGGGCTCGTCGTCGGGTTCAACCACTTCCTCTTCTTCTTCCTCTTCCTCTTCCTCCTCTTGTTCCGGACTCGCCATCTCAACATGCCCCAGAAATGCGTTGTCGGGGATCTCGTTAAAGAGCACCATGTCGCCGTCATCCACCTGATCCAGGTCTTGGAACGACCTCTGCGCGGGCCACGGTAAAAGAGGCTCCGCGGCGCGAATGGTACGGGCGGGGGCGGGGTGAGGGGCAGGAGGGGGCTGGACGCGATTGGTTGGCAGAGGCTTGGGGCGGGGATGATGCACTCCAGTCTGCATCTTTCGCAGAGGGGGCAGGGGCGGGTAATTGGGGGGGGCCGCAGCGCTGGTGACCGAAGCGCGTGAGGCAACGAGAGCTGGATTGGGCGCCGGGGGCATGCCAGTCCCGGGGGGAGGTGCGGGGATGAGCTCAGACGGACCAGGCGGGAGACGGGATTCCGGGCCTCGGCTTGCCCTGTATGTTCTCGCCGCGGTCACCTCCGCGGGCCACTGCATCTCAGACGGGGCCAGCGAGTCACGCATGGCGGCCGCCACTGCGTTCACCGGTGGCGGGGTGACGCACCGGCGCTGCAAGGGACGCGTGACTGCAGGTGCTGACGGTCCCGCGGCTCTTGACGTGGACGTCGGCGCTGGGGTTGGGGCGGGGGCAGGGACCGGGGCGGGGGCAGAAGCCGCGGCACGGGCCGGGGCGATCGTCGAGGTCACAGTGTGTGGGGGGGCGGGAGGCAGATGCGCCACGATGGTATGCTGCATTCGAGACAGCAAAGCGGGATCGACCTGGGTACCTGCGACGAGAGCCTCGTTCAAAGTCTTCAGGTCTTCCATGACACTGCGGACCGGGGATCGCCTGCGCAGCTTTTGGAGGCGCCTTTGCAAATCCGGCTGCTGGCAGTCGTTGATCTGCAGCCAGAGGTCTCTCTACGGTTACAGTTGGGTTCAGTTCCAGGTAACAGAATGGCTAGGGGCTACTACGTACCGCGGCCTCAAAGACTGTTGACAATTCTTTGACGCTGCCTGTTTTCAGGCCGGCCAGGAGTCGAGTGAGGAGGTCCTCGAGGACCTTCGTCGTTGAGGCGACATCGAGCCTGGGCTGGTTGGTGCTGTTCATGGTTGCTGGTGGGTAATGCCGAGGTGCGGGGACCGAGGATGTGGTGGGGACGGGGAGGACTTAACAAGCAAGTTCAACCACGAGTCACGTGATCTACCAACTGCACAGTACACAAATGTGTTGTGGCTGAAATCAACCACGGTCACATGAGATGAATCAACAACGGAGTGCGGCACCGGTCTTAGGCATCTACAACCATGACACCCTCAACCCCAGCCCAGACCGCGGAGCCCAATCTACCTCGGGGGTATACAGTTCTTTCTCACGGGGGCAGGGACTACCTCTGCCCTGAATACCTGCGACCGCAGGTACAACTAGACCTTGAGGCGCATTCAGTGAAGCAGAGGATAACTGCACTGCATCATGATGTATGTGCTGTTTTTTTGCTGGTCCCCCACATGACGTTAACGTTCTCCAGCCTCAGCCGGCCGCGGAGCCGCATTGTTGTTACCTCGGCACCGAGGGCGTAGCATACCCCCCTGACCCTGTGAGTAGTCTCCCACACAGAATACCAGTGGTATTGACTTGTAAGGAAAGCCTATAAGCATACGCGAGGGTTTGGAACTCCATAATGATATTCTGGCTCTACAAGGGCGGGAGGGTTGGACTTATGCGGGCGCGGCATTCTTTCTGTACTTGGCCGAGATGCAGAAAGTCAAAAACGCAAGTGGGGCGTTGGGGGCCCTACAGAAATTAAGCACAAATATGTAGTTTTATTGACTAGTAGCAAATGAATGTGTAACCAATGAATGTGTCCTTTTCTTTCATCATGGCTGGTAAGGAATCAAGGCTTTGCACGGGACGCAAGGCGGCAATGTGGAAGGAACTCGCCCGAGATTCTGACATGAAATAAATAGAGGGTATAAAAGGTTGTTATCAGCAGAATAAATACTTCACCATTTGTACCGGGGCCGCGCCCCGGTGTCGGTGTCTCATGTGACATTTATCGTCACGATCACATGCTTCCATGTTCGTTTCCTGATCATTGATCAGTCTTGTTTGCTCTTATCTCATCGCCATCGCCATGTACTCGCAACCCATCCACCCGCTGAACATCACGGATTTTGCTGCACAACCGGTTCTTGATCGCGTTCGCGAGTTACAACGGCTGGTTTACTATGCCGCATCCCGCTTCCAAGCCATCCTCAACGCCTTCGGTGCTAGGCGTTTCAATGCCGAGGCGCGGGACTTTCTTGCACCTCGTTTCGCCGCGGAATTGGTATCAAAGTTGTCTCCTCATGCTACCTATCACTGAGTTGCAATACAGGATTGGATTCTGCGCCTGATTGCAATTGCCACAGCAATGATATCTCCACTTGACATCCCTATGCTGCTGCGAATCCTGGCCAGTCACTCCCCGTCGATCTGGAACGATCCCGGCAGCCTTCAGTTGTCCGATGACTTTTTGCTATACCTAGATGGGGGTGTGGACCCTGACGACCCTGCAGCCTTGGCCACCTCCTACAGCCACGATTGGTGGAACCAGATCGACAGCCAAGACCCACCAGATATCCTTGATGATGCCACCGCCGCTGCCTGCCTCGAGCATCACGAATTGGTCACAGGCAGGGCCCTCCCCGGTGTCAGATCCGTCCCTCAGGCCGCGGACAAGTCCACGGAGGAAGCTGCGGTGCACCTCGCCAACGCCCGCGGCGATGTCCAGGGCTTGATCGAGGTCTATACCGCCCAGCGTAACCATGCCATCCGACGTGCATCGGCCCTTTATCAACTGTACTGCGGTGCGAAAAATCGAGACCCCGAAGCCTACGAGCTATTCCAGGACATAACCAAGGAACTGCGCAGCCGCAACCTCTCCGAGAACCAGGTCATGGACCTCTTCTCGGAATTCCAGAACAAAGAACCCCCCAATGGCTCACACACTGGCTACGACTGGACCTTGGAGTCAGGCTCATATCAAGAGGGTTCCCCGGTTCCATCCTCACCACCGCGGCGTAGGGGTCGGGCGAAGGCCGCGGCACAGGACAGTTCTGTGCCTGACATTACCACCGAGCTTCCCGACATTTTTTCCAAGCACCCCCTCCGTAACCAGGAGGATATTCCCCTAGACGTCGTCGCCGCGTTCCAACGTACTGCCCCGCAGGCAGCCAAGAGCGCCTCCACGGTTCCGGAACCGGCTGAAGTCGAGGTAGTCCCGCCGGCGGCTGTTCGCCTGGAAAGCGCCTCCACGGTTCCGGAACCGGCTGAAGTCGAGGTAGTCCCGCCGGCGGCTGTTCGCCTGGAAAGCGAAGAACCGGGTATGAATGTCGATGGTCATGAATCAGATGCCGCTGCCGCCGTCACAGCTGACTCGTCAAGTGACGACGGAAACACGGGCGACTTCAACTTTGGCCCGCGTCCCGCGGCCGTGGCGACCAGTGCCACCATCCCAGGTGACACGTCCAGCGACGATGAAGACACGGGCGACTTCAACTTTGGCCTGCGTCCCGCGGCCGTCGCGACCAGTGGCGCCATGGCATCTGACTCATCCAGCGACAATGAAGACATGGGCGACTTCAACTTTGGCCCGCGTCCCGTGGCCGTGGCGACCAGTGCCACCATCCCAGGTGACACGTCCAGCGACGATGAAGACACGGGCGACTTCAACTTTGGCCCGCGTCCCGCGGCCGTGGCGACCAGTGCCACCATCCCAGGTGACACGTCCAGCGACGATGAAGACACGGGCGACTTCAACTTTGGCCCGCGTCCCGCGGCCGTCGCGACCAGTGGCGCCATGGCATCTGACTCATCCAGCGACGATGAAGACACGGGCGACTTCAACTTTGGCCCGCGTCCCGCGGCCGTTACGACAAGCGCCGCCGTGGCAGCTGAGACCTGGAGCGACGATGATGGCACCGGTGAATATGGACGTCGATGATGATACCGGCGATGAGGGCGATGATGAGGATGATGATAATGATGATGGCGACCTCGACTTTGGGCTGGTGGCAGCACACCCAGTGAACTTTGAGGGAGTTATACCCTTTGACGGCCTCTACACCGCGGCCGAGTTTTCTCACATCCCTGATGACATCATTTACTAATTTTTGAAACGTTCATATCTGTGGCTACATGTAATCCTAATTGCACATAGTGTAATAAAGCCCTTGAGAATTCAGCACACACAAGCCGAAATGACCATTGTGCCGCGGGCACCGGGGGGGTTTTGTGCGGTGCCACAGCGGAGACTCTGAGGCGGGTACGATTGCTTCGTACCACGGGCTGAACAGCGGGCTGCGGAGGTAGAGGCTGGGAACGACCGGGAGCGGATTTGGGGGGCCATCTGCTGTGTGGGTGACCCCTGCAATCACATCAATTTGGATGATCATCGGAGACTCATGATCACGAGATTTTCTGCCGTGGCGTCGCTTCCCTCCGGCAGGTCATCAGCAAATGCCGCGGGCCGCGGGGCGCCCGCCGAGGACAACAATGTTGCAACTGAGTTCACCAACATAAGCACTAGAACGGATGTGACTTGCAAAATGTATTGAATTGGACTACGCTGCATCGTGCATCAAGTCTTCCGTCGCGCGTTCCTCATCCTCATCCTCGAGCATACCCCTCAGATATTCTCCCCTTTCAAACATTGACTGACGAGTACGCGACCCATCAGTGGGGATTGGGCGGTGCGATTGAGTAAGGGTTGCAAGACAGTCCACCGGGAGACGACCTTCGTTGTTGAGGTCGTCGTCGAGGATACGAACTAGTTCTGAACATAGAGCTTCATCCGCCGCACGGATCGCGAGCACCTCAATATCGAGGAGGTGCACAGCGTGTTGATGGGCTGCGAGCCGCTCTTCGGCCAATTCGCGTTGTTTGCCGTTGCTGCAGGTTTTGTCGAGAAGGGCTTTGATGCCTTAGGAAAAGCTTATAAGATGGGGAGAGAATAAAAGGCAATGACGACGGTTTACTTGATGGAATCGTTTCCAAAGCACTGATTTTTTTCGCAAGGGCATCGCGCGCCGATACAGGGATGCGAAAGCTGCATTTACGGCCCTCATCATGAAAGAGGCAGCATCGGCATGTGACGCCCCATGCGACGAATCGACAGGGTCCCCTCGAAGGGTTGCCAGCACACGACGAGCAGGATGCAGGGACCTACGGACGTTGTAGGTGAGAAACAGAAAAAGGGCTTCAGGAAATACAGCTTACCGCGGGATGACGCGCTGACATCGTCTGAAGGACGGACGAGCTCTCAACCGTAAGGGGGGATGTAGCGCGAGAATGGACGACGTAGGCCATGGCTTGAGGTGGTGATCGTTGGCTGTGTAAAAAGGTGGAAGAAAAGAGCGGGGACCTTAATGAGCGGGGACCTTATAAGTGACTAAAACAATCTATCATTTTAGAAGGCCGCGAATCATACGATGAGGAACGAGGCTGCCTTAATAAAGCCTGTCGGACCGGGCCTGCCACATCGGCTTATTCCATTCACGAAACCTAGGGTTTGTTGAGGAACCCCGCTTTTTCTCTACTTTGACTTAGAAAGTGGGTTCGTGACGGCCGGCGACGGGTCTCCCAACAGTGCTCGCCGTTTGCGCCCTCTCCTGTCAGCACCCATCTCAAGGTTGTGGTATCCTGACAACATGATGCTCGGCCGTGAATCAGTAATCATACGAGAATTCTTATGTATCTGAGTCCGAACATAATCAAGTGCCTTGCGAGGTTGCGCTGCCGTGGAAAGTAGGTGCACTGCGGTCGTTATTTACACCTTTCCCTCTGCCCGCGGGCGCAATCATCTTCCCCGATCTCTTCCCAGTCGGGTTCGTCTTCCTCGAACCCCTCCGCTCCTTCTCTTTCTGGTGCTGGTTGTAGCCAGCACTCCTCGCGGTGCTGGACCAGCCCGTACGAATCACGGCCGCGGTCCTGTTCGCATTCACAATTCAAATCGTCCAAATTCATAGTCACTGGGAACAAGGGATTCAGAGCCCCGAACGAAAGGCTCACGAAACGACTCACAGTCCTCACAGTCATCCTGCTCCCCATAGAATTCCTTGAGGTCCCAGGCAACTCCAGTTATGTCAGCGACTGAAGCCAGCGAGCGGAGAGTCTGCTGCAGTCCGTCCCTTGTCCGCGAATGCGAAGCGTATCGGAGGAGGTTCGCCAGGGAATCGAGGGGGTCGGCGGCAGCAGAGGCTCGGCCCACTCGACGGAGGGCCAGTCGCATCTCTTCGTCGGTGGATGCATCAATCGCGAGATGCAGGAGGCGCAATAGGTCGCCGTCTGCGTGTGGTAGTTAGTAGCCGCTGGCCATCTAGCAGCATGAGCAGTCTTTCGTACCTTCGGGAGGGCTGCATGGCATCTCGTCATCGGAGGAGTCATGGACCTCGAAATGGAGGGGGCACAGTTGGTCTTCGTCTGCGTGCGGTAGTCAATACCCGCTGATCATCTAGTGAAATCCGCAGTCCTTCGTACCTTCGGAGGCGCAAGATGGCGGACCATCGTGTGGTTCAGCTACGTGATGGAAGATTCGTCAGTAGGTCGTCGCCTGGATGGAAACAGACCTACGACCGATATCGGACTCGTCTGACATGTTGGGGGGCAGGAAGTGGGCGGGGAGTGAGTAGGGTGGCGCTGCTTCATGCAGGGGCTCATATGGACGTGCATCACGAGGGCAGAAGGACAAGGCGACGCAGGACGGTCTTCAGAAGAAGATCCGCAGAATTTAGATGCCAAAGAAGTCCCGGCGGTGTGAGCGACGAGCCTGGGGGAGAGAACGTACCATTACGCCCATATCTGCCGCGAAACTGCCCGCAAGCCGCATGCATTGACTCATGTAGGATGGCAATCGTATCCACAGTAGAGCTACCAGGATGCATTGCACGCACCGAGGCTTCATAGCACGGCTGGAGAGCAGTGTTTGGTTCGACGTTAGCCGCGGTGCTTCTGCGTTGTTACTTCTGCGCTGCGTCTTCTCGTTGTCGGACCACGCCTTCACGTTCCTATCATGGTCAGTATTAATCTGACCCTCCCAATGCCATCAAACACGTCATGTCATGGATAACGTGACTGAGCGCCGATGGCGGATTGGCAATGGCATAGTCCAGGAACGGGCGCCACAAGCTAGTGCGACCCCCAGTCTGGGAAGCAGATGCAATGTACCGTATTTTACGGTCTCCTGAGATCGAGATGGAAGTAAAGAAGTCACCTTGGTGTTACTGTGCTCCGCGGGGCATGCCGTGTTGCATCGCTGCGGGATAGCCCCTCAGAGCGATTCTCCGTCGGCCGAGGATACTGCTCGCCCGCGGCCCGTGCAGACGCCGGATCAGTTCCCGCGGCGTTCTTGGCCTCGCCACCTGGGACCATACCCGCGGAGGTCTCAGCCCAGAGTTAGAAGTCCCTATAGCTAATACTAGAGCTTGGCAGGAGCAGAGGTGTGGGCGCTTGTCAGAATATGCTTTGGAATATGCGCATTAGTAGCAATCCACCCCCGCCACATAGACTACCACCTGCGCGCGGTGGCCGGCTCAAAATGTGACACCATTGCTAACAACCTGTAACAGGGCGGGCCTTCGACTTCAGTGAGACCCGCTGAGCCGTCTTCTGGGAGAAAGCGTCAGGCCTTCATGTGACACGGGTGCAACCTCCCATCATGATCAAAATTAAACACGGTCACGCCTGCACGGGATCCAAGCCAGACTGGTGGCAGCCGTCACCACCACCACCACCACCACCACCCACCACTACGGCGCTCAGCGCAGCACGCTCCTCCACCCCACCCCCCCCCCCCCCTCGACCCATCGCCTGCCAGCGGCCTGAGGGTTCCACGCCTTATACCTTTGCCCTCCGCGGCCACCATCGCCTCGGTCAGCCCAAAGTCAGCCTGCTACTATGCTCAGTAAGTCCTCCGTTTTTTGACTCTGGCCTCAAGTTCGCGCAACATACCTTCGCGCCTTCCGGCATATCCGGCCTTGGGAATGTAAGAAGGCGCCTTGGTGCTTTGTGTGCAAATTGGGTCAGCCATCGCCTCCACAAACCCCGTATGCTAAGCCTTGTTTCCAGCGCGCCAGCTACGCTCCGGGAGGGAGTACAACCCTTTCTTACTGGGAGAGCCAGTCCTGCCAAAGGCCGCCTTCTCTGCAGCGCTTGAGCTGTCCTCCATCGCCGGCCAGGCCTCTGAACCCCCGGTGTCCGACGACGAGGCGCTGCAGGACCCGCCGCCCAACCCGCGCCCCAAATCCCTGCCTAGCCAGCCGGAAACTACGGGGGCTTTGCCCCCCCCACCCTCCTCGGAAAACCCCACAAGCAGCGCCAAGCACACTAGAACTCAGGCCAACAACTCCAGGAGAAGCAAGAGGCGCAATATAGCCAGAAGCCAGCTACAGGCAGAGGCCGGGACGTCGCTCAAGCAGTGTGCGCTGAAGCACAGGGGGGGCGGGGCTCCTGTATCAGCGTCTAGCCTGCGGTTTGAGAGCCTAGCGCTTTCCAAAACCGGTTGGCTGGGCCCAAGAGGCACTGGGACTGAGGCGCAGGAATACTCCCTCCAGCAGTTGACGGAAAACTGGGGATTTGACCCCGTATGGTGGAACGGCGCGTGCGTAGCTGCGTCTCTTTTTTATTTGAGGAAGCTCACCCAGGCCTAACAGAACTTCCCGGCCTCTACTTGACTCAGAGGGGCTAAACATTGGTTTGCTGGGCGGCATCCCCAACTGCACAGACTGGGACGCCGTCCAAGCTGGCGCATGCGCTGCGTTAGAGCGAGCTGGGCCTCTGTGCAGCTTCACTCCCGGCCAGCTGAGCCACCGCCGGGGCAACTTCTCCTCACTTACAGCAGGCATCTCGCACGGGGGCGGCCAAAAGGTACGGTTTTTCTTTCCCCACGCCAGCCACGCCTCTGATGCCAAAATGCGCAGGAGCCGTCGAACCTCAAGGTCTCTGACCGCAATAGATCTATCGTCGACTCCCTTCTTCTAGACAGGGATTTTGGGAGGATTGTGGGACATACCAACGGTAAGCGCCCGCTGCCCTCTAGCCGTCTAATCTAATTAGACTGTCAGCCCTCTTCCAGAACTACAATCCCAGAACCCACCAGTACTACGACCAAACCCTCAAACGCTGGTGGAGTGGAAGCCCTCACTAAATCGAAATTTCAGAAACACTGTTTTTGCAGCGTGCACCTTCAACACAGGCTCAAACACTGTAGCCCTTCCCCACCGAGACTACAACAACTACGCCCCAGGCTGGTGCGCAATCACGGCCCTGGGGTCCTTTGACCCGGATAAAGGGGGCCACCTGGTCTTGTGGGACCTCCGCCTGGTGATACGCTTCCCCCCTGGCTCAACAACCCTCATCCCATCCGCCATGCTTTGCCACTCCAACACGCCCATACAAGCTGGGGAGCGCCGCTACTCTTTCACGCAGTACAGCGCGGGCGGGCTATTCCGTTGGGTTGATAACGGGTGCATGACAAGCAGAGCCTTCGAGGCGAGCCAGCCCCCGGTGATGAAATCTGAGCAGGAAGCGGCTGGGAAAAGGAGGTGGAGGGATGGGCTAGATATGATGTGCACCTATGAGGAGCTGCTCGCCGCCTCCAGGAAGTAGAGACAGGGCCGGTACCCGGGCTCCCCTTTACCACCCAGCATGCTAGTAAGGCCAGGCCAGCGTCTCAGTCTTGTATTACTAGTAGCCTTTCTCCCTCCACATCTGTCCGAGTGCTGCTGTCCAGAAGTGCTGACAGGGTCAAATCCGCAGTGAGACCGCTGGGCAAGGCATCACGGAAGGCAACAGGGTGGCTTTTCTATTTGCTCACCGACACGACCCAACCGGCGCCCTGCCTGGGGCTGAGTGTTTCGTAATTTCTTATCTTCAACCCGCAAGTATATAGAGCCACAATTTCATCAAGCTACATATTTGACTAGCTGGAACTACGCTCATGACTAGGCGCACACATTCTACAAGACTCGTTGGATACTTCTCTATCGCCTGTACCGCTAAACTGACTCAGACAGAATCCGCCTCATCTTCGCTACTGGAGGCACCCACCCAAGCGTTCTCCAATGCGGGTGCAGTGATGCATGTGTGGTGATGGAAAGCATGGCTGGTTGTAACCCAACGACACCAGCTGCACTGAGTAAACAAATCAAGGAAGATGTCCTCAGGCACGCCAGGCATTGCTGCGTCATCAAGCTGCATCAGGAGCCCGAACGTTGTTGGCTGTCCCTTCTTCGGGTTACAGGATTGCATCGGGATACCTGCATGAAATTGACCGTCACCAACTTGTCTAGCGACTTGCCACTACCACTCACCCTCAATGCCGTTGACTTTATGCTTGCGTTCAACTGGGATTCCCAGGTGGGATTGGGTTCACGGCTATGTAGCAGGTCTTCGCACCCGGAACATCTCGAAGCAGGCGCATGTAAAACTTTAATCTTGATTTTTTGCGCGCTCATGCGGCGAGGTTGAGTGGTTAACTTACATGCCTACCGGCGGCGGAGATTTTGTTTTTAGAGAGGGAGGCGGCAACAATGACTTGTAAAAAAAACTACGGCAGTGCTAAAGATGTACCCCGCTCCGTCAGAAAAGCCGGGTGGGGCAGTTCTCGTCATAGTGTCGTATTTCCCTGTCCTCGTTCCTCCCGAACGCCGACAGGCAGTCGCAGTCTACATCTTCCTTTTCTTCCAGCCGGCGCATGAACTCCGCCACAGCTAATGGAGGAGGCCGAGAGATCAGCATCAGAGGCCGAGGCTATGTCGAAATACTCACCGGGACTGCGCCAGTTGGCAGTCGAAGTGCTCGCGGCCACGATAGAAGTCCTCGGGGCAGAGGCGGACGCCGCAGGGCCCGGGCCAAGGACGCCGACAGCGCCGCCCAACGCGAAGCGTAGAAAAGGAAGGGCGGCTTCTGCGTCGGCAGCCGGGCGACTGGGGACACGCCCGCCTCCAGCGCCTCCCAAGGCGAGGTGTTGACCATGAAGGGGGCTTTCGGTGGGAGCGGTCAGGCGGACAGGGGGATCGCCACGGCTGGGTGTTGTCAGGCATCTCATACACCGCGGAATAAAATTGCGTGCTCACCTCTTTGGCTCTGCGCCTGCAGGACCGTCGGCTCCACCCGTGGAGACAGCGACTTCTTGGGCGCTTTCTTCGCTTTTTTCGAGGGCATAGGATTCTACGCATACGCCGCCCAATGAGCGAGCATCGTCACTCGGACGCAGCAACGAGCTTACCTTGCTGAGGCGGCATTGTTTCAGGTTGCGTCAGAAGTTGCTGGGCGGTTGTGATGGGGCGACCTGGGGGAAAGCGGGCAGAGTGGTCTGCAATTTAACTGAAGGTGACGAAGGCGTTTACCACCCTTGATTTACGTGACATTACATAGCAGGAATGGAATAAGAAGCATTGGATCCACAGAAGCTCAACATTCAACATGCACGAGGGCCGAGGCCGAATTTGAAGTTTCTGGCCAACCATCAACGACCAGAATCGGCTCAGAGAGCCAAGTGTCCAGACCAGAACCATAGCGTGCCTTACCCCGGTCCAGAAAGAAACGTCTTGGGTTCGTGTGGCCTTCCTCTTTCAGCCTGCGAAGCTGATATCGACTGGCCAATAGAGGCCATTATAACACGGCCCTCCTCTTGCGTCCTTCAGCGTCGCCCCAGTACTGCCTAAGATACTTATCAGAGGACGAGGACTGTTTCTGGAGAGCGTGCCCAACAAATTCTGATAGGCAAGACGATAGGTCTTGCCCCTGTTTTTTATTTATTTTGTACGTGCACGAAAACGCCAATATCCAACCAAGAATCCCCATACAACTTCGCGTTTAACTTGTACTCTTGCATGGGGAGACGTGCCCTCCACCTCTGCCTCGCAGATCGGCAAGCTGCGGCCAGGGAGAAACAACATAATCGACGGGTCCTCTGCTCAGTAAGTCGCAGCAGCGCTCCCCCCCTCTTGTTACTCACCTCTGAGCGGGTCTAGCTCTAAGGACCTGGCGCGTACACAACGTCACACTGCCTACTGGAGAAAAAATGGTCGACAGGGCTCCTCAACGCGACCACGCCCGCAGGTCACGCAATCTCCCATTCCCAAACACCTCCTCCAGGCTTCAGAGGGGGCTGTCGACTGTCCTCAGCCCGACCTTGTAGCCATGGCACTCCTGCCAATGCCGGAGACCTCGTCCCCGTCTCCTGCTTCCGAACCCCTCCGCCGGATTCCAGAGGCCCCCGTCAGAGGCCAGGGCTCCTCGACACAAGCGGGCATCGATCCTCCCCCTCCCGACCTCGTTACAACGGCCCTCCTACCAATGCCGGAGACCTCGACCTTCTTCTTGCAGGCGTCCAGGAGTGCGGATCTTCTGGACGAGACCGGCCTCGACATGTGGGACGCAGGCCCTCCTTACGTGACGACCTTGCTGTCGAATACTCCGTACGAGATGCAGTTTACAAAGCGCCTCGAACAGGTTGTACACGGTCGCCGTACGCGGTTGCTGAGGGCACGTGAAATGATGCAGGAGGATCTTCCCCTCCCGGTGCTGCAGGAGGCTCTTGCGCAAGCCGTCCATGAATGGGAAGCTGGAGCCGCCTTCATCAGCCTCTACAGAGAGTTCGAGGATGGGCACCGTGAGCGTGAAATGGCCCGTGTCTGGCTACAGTGGTTGGCTAGAGAATGTTACAGCCTGTACCTTAGGCTAGTCCGTTGAGGTCTGATCCCGCGGCTGTGCCTCGGAGCACGCGGTCAGGCTCCCGTGGGGAGGAGTTGTCGCCGGTGCCGGGGGTACAATGTGCAAGGCCAGGGCGCTGACGCCGGCGCCGCGGGGTCTGAGGCCAAGGCCAATAATTAGCTCTACCGCCGTCATTGTAGATTTGGTAGCCATTTTCATTGCTTCCATGACCTCCAGTATGTACATTATATTAATCTTGTTGCACACCTGAGAGCCCCCATGGAGAACAGCTGGACCCTTCCCAATAATGACAGAATGGTCCCGGCCGATTGTACACCCCCTGTGGAGGACACGATTGTTCCCCGGCGAAACCATGTTAAATGGGTATTGTGTTTACTATGGAATGGGGTGGGGTGGCGAGATGCAGAGAAGGCATCCCGCGGCCCATTGCGCCGGCGCCGGGGATTAGGCGACATAGAGATCGTCCGCGGAGACTTGTAATGGCTCCCCCGGAATGACACAATGGCCCTGGCAGTCAGACCCGTTAGTTTGACGTGCTTGACCGTGGGCGATGGAATGTCTGATGTTGATGGAAGCACTCATCACACGACGCGCACTCCAGCCACCATGAGCACTAAGCACGTGGCAATTTCAAGGTTCCTGGCCGACGCCTGACGTCAGAATCGGCTCAGAGAGCCAAGTGTCCAGACCAGAACCCTAGTGTGCCTTACCCCGGTCCGGAAGGAAACTTCTTGGATTCGTGGAACCTTCCTCTTTCAGCCTGCGAAGCTGATATCGACTGGCCAATAGAGGCCATTATAACACGGCCCTCCTCTTGCGTCCTTCAGCGTCGCCCCAGTACTGCCTAAGGTACTTATCAGAGGACGAGGACTGTTTCTGGAGAGCGTGCCCAACAAATTCTGATAGGCAAGACGATAGGTCTTGCCCCTGTTTTTTATTTATTTTGTACGTGCACGAAAACGCCAATATCCAACCAAGAATCCCCATACAACTTCGCGTTTAACTTGTACTCTTGCATGGGGAGACGTGCCCTCCACCTCTGCCTCGCAGATCGGCAAGCTGCGGCCAGGGAGAAACAACATAATCGACGGGTCTCTGCTCAGTAAGTCGCAGCAGCGCTCCCCCCCTCTTGTTACTCACCTCTGAGCGGGTCTAGCTCTAAGGACCTGGCGCGTACACAACGTCACACTGCCTACTGGAGAAAAAATGGTCGACAGGGCTCCTCAACGCGACCACGCCCGCAGGTCACGCAATCTCCCATTCCCAAACACCTCCTCCAGGCTTCAGAGGGGGCTGTCGACTGTCCTCAGCCCGACCTTGTAGCCATGGCACTCCTGCCAATGCCGGAGACCTCGTCCCCGTCTCCTGCTTCCGAACCCCTCCGCCGGATTCCAGAGGCCCCCGTCAGAGGCCAGGGCTCCTCGACACAAGCGGGCATCGATCCTCCCCCTCCCGACCTCGTTACAACGGCCCTCCTACCAATGCCGGAGACCTCGACCTTCTTCTTGCAGGCGTCCAGGAGTGCGGATCTTCTGGACGAGACCGGCCTCGACATGTGGGACGCAGGCCCTCCTTACGTGACGACCTTGCTGTCGAATACTCCGTACGAGATGCAGTTTACAAAGCGCCTCGAACAGGTTGTACACGGTCGCCGTACGCGGTTGCTGAGGGCACGTGAAATGATGCAGGAGGATCTTCCCCTCCCGGTGCTGCAGGAGGCTCTTGCGCAAGCCGTCCATGAATGGGAAGCTGGAGCCGCCTTCATCAGCCTCTACAGAGAGTTCGAGGATGGGCACCGTGAGCGTGAAATGGCCCGTGTCTGGCTACAGTGGTTGGCTAGAGAATGTTACAGCCTGTACCTTAGGCTAGTCCGTTGAGGTCTGATCCCGCGGCTGTGCCTCGGAGCACGCGGTCAGGCTCCCGTGGGGAGGAGTTGTCGCCGGTGCCGGGGGTACAATGTGCAAGGCCAGGGCGCTGACGCCGGCGCCGCGGGGTCTGAGGCCAAGGCCAATAATTAGCTCTACCGCCGTCATTGTAGATTTGGTAGCCATTTTCATTGCTTCCATGACCTCCAGTATGTACATTATATTAATCTTGTTGCACACCTGAGAGCCCCCATGGAGAACAGCTGGACCCTTCCCAATAATGACAGAATGGTCCCGGCCGATTGTACACCCCCTGTGGAGGACACGATTGTTCCCCGGCGAAACCATGTTAAATGGGTATTGTGTTTACTATGGAATGGGGTGGGGTGGCGAGATGCAGAGAAGGCATCCCGCGGCCCATTGCGCCGGCGCCGGGGATTAGGCGACATAGAGATCGTCCGCGGAGACTTGTAATGGCTCCCCCGGAATGACACAATGGCCCTGGCAGTCAGACCCGTTAGTTTGACGTGCTTGACCGTGGGCGATGGAATGTCTGATGTTGATGGAAGCACTCATCACACGACGCGCACTCCAGCCACCATGAGCACTAAGCACGTGGCAATTTCAAGGTTCCTGGCCGACGCCTGACGTCAGAATCGGCTCAGAGAGCCAAGTGTCCAGACCAGAACCCTAGTGTGCCTTACCCCGGTCCGGAAGGAAACTTCTTGGATTCGTGGAACCTTCCTCTTTCAGCCTGCGAAGCTGATATCGACTGGCCAATAGAGGCCATTATAACACGGCCCTCCTCTTGCGTCCTTCAGCGTCGCCCCAGTACTGCCTAAGGTACTTATCAGAGGACGAGGACTGTTTCTGGAGAGCGTGCCCAACAAATTCTGATAGGCAAGACGATAGGTCTTGCCCCTGTTTTTTATTTATTTTGTACGTGCACGAAAACGCCAATATCCAACCAAGAATCCCCATACAACTTCGCGTTTAACTTGTACTCTTGCATGGGGAGACGTGCCCTCCACCTCTGCCTCGCAGATCGGCAAGCTGCGGCCAGGGAGAAACAACATAATCGACGGGTCTCTGCTCAGTAAGTCGCAGCAGCGCTCCCCCCCTCTTGTTACTCACCTCTGAGCGGGTCTAGCTCTAAGGACCTGGCGCGTACACAACGTCACACTGCCTACTGGAGAAAAAATGGTCGACAGGGCTCCTCAACGCGACCACGCCCGCAGGTCACGCAATCTCCCATTCCCAAACACCTCCTCCAGGCTTCAGAGGGGGCTGTCGACTGTCCTCAGCCCGACCTTGTAGCCATGGCACTCCTGCCAATGCCGGAGACCTCGTCCCCGTCTCCTGCTTCCGAACCCCTCCGCCGGATTCCAGAGGCCCCCGTCAGAGGCCAGGGCTCCTCGACACAAGCGGGCATCGATCCTCCCCCTCCCGACCTCGTTACAACGGCCCTCCTACCAATGCCGGAGACCTCGACCTTCTTCTTGCAGGCGTCCAGGAGTGCGGATCTTCTGGACGAGACCGGCCTCGACATGTGGGACGCAGGCCCTCCTTACGTGACGACCTTGCTGTCGAATACTCCGTACGAGATGCAGTTTACAAAGCGCCTCGAACAGGTTGTACACGGTCGCCGTACGCGGTTGCTGAGGGCACGTGAAATGATGCAGGAGGATCTTCCCCTCCCGGTGCTGCAGGAGGCTCTTGCGCAAGCCGTCCATGAATGGGAAGCTGGAGCCGCCTTCATCAGCCTCTACAGAGAGTTCGAGGATGGGCACCGTGAGCGTGAAATGGCCCGTGTCTGGCTACAGTGGTTGGCTAGAGAATGTTACAGCCTGTACCTTAGGCTAGTCCGTTGAGGTCTGATCCCGCGGCTGTGCCTCGGAGCACGCGGTCAGGCTCCCGTGGGGAGGAGTTGTCGCCGGTGCCGGGGGTACAATGTGCAAGGCCAGGGCGCTGACGCCGGCGCCGCGGGGTCTGAGGCCAAGGCCAATAATTAGCTCTACCGCCGTCATTGTAGATTTGGTAGCCATTTTCATTGCTTCCATGACCTCCAGTATGTACATTATATTAATCTTGTTGCACACCTGAGAGCCCCCATGGAGAACAGCTGGACCCTTCCCAATAATGACAGAATGGTCCCGGCCGATTGTACACCCCCTGTGGAGGACACGATTGTTCCCCGGCGAAACCATGTTAAATGGGTATTGTGTTTACTATGGAATGGGGTGGGGTGGCGAGATGCAGAGAAGGCATCCCGCGGCCCATTGCGCCGGCGCCGGGGATTAGGCGACATAGAGATCGTCCGCGGAGACTTGTAATGGCTCCCCCGGAATGACACAATGGCCCTGGCAGTCAGACCCGTTAGTTTGACGTGCTTGACCGTGGGCGATGGAATGTCTGATGTTGATGGAAGCACTCATCACACGACGCGCACTCCAGCCACCATGAGCACTAAGCACGTGGCAATTTCAAGGTTCCTGGCCGACGCCTGACGTCAGAATCGGCTCAGAGAGCCAAGTGTCCAGACCAGAACCCTAGTGTGCCTTACCCCGGTCCGGAAGGAAACTTCTTGGATTCGTGGAACCTTCCTCTTTCAGCCTGCGAAGCTGATATCGACTGGCCAATAGAGGCCATTATAACACGGCCCTCCTCTTGCGTCCTTCAGCGTCGCCCCAGTACTGCCTAAGGTACTTATCAGAGGACGAGGACTGTTTCTGGAGAGCGTGCCCAACAAATTCTGATAGGCAAGACGATAGGTCTTGCCCCTGTTTTTTATTTATTTTGTACGTGCACGAAAACGCCAATATCCAACCAAGAATCCCCATACAACTTCGCGTTTAACTTGTACTCTTGCATGGGGAGACGTGCCCTCCACCTCTGCCTCGCAGATCGGCAAGCTGCGGCCAGGGAGAAACAACATAATCGACGGGTCTCTGCTCAGTAAGTCGCAGCAGCGCTCCCCCCCTCTTGTTACTCACCTCTGAGCGGGTCTAGCTCTAAGGACCTGGCGCGTACACAGCGTCACGCTGCCTACTGGAGAAAAAATGGTTGACAGGGCTCCTCGATGCGACCACGCCCGCAGGTCACACTGCACGCAATCTCCCATTCCCAGGCTCCTCCAGGCTTCAGAAGGGGCCGTCGACTGTCCTCGGCCCGACCTCGTAGCCATGGCACTCCTGCCGAAGCCGGAGACCTCGTCCCCATCTCCTGTTTCCGAAACCCTCAGCCAGATTCCAGCGGCCCCCGTCAGAGTACCTTACTACGCCAGTTCGTTGAGGTCTGATCCCGCGGCTCTGCCTCGGGGCACGGGCCATGATCCCGCGGGAAGGAGTCATCACCGGCTCCGGGGAAAACTACAAAGCCGGGGGCACTGACGCTGACCCCGCGGGCTCTGAAAGGCAACACCTATAAGTAGCTCTGCCGCTGTCGTTATAGATTTCGTAGCCGTTTCTACCTCTATGCTTTTACATTCATACCATCACTTCTCTATTGTGCACTTGTATTGATCTTGTTGCGCATCTGATCAATGACCCCGGCAAATTGTCTACCCCCTCTGGAACATAAGAATATTTTCCGACGCAACCATCTTAGATGGGTAAGGTGTTTGTCATGGAATTGGGTGGGATGGCGACATTCAGGCAAGTCAAATCGCGGGCCACGGCGTCGTCGATTGGGGGAGGAGGCATCCCGCGGCAAATAGCAGTGGCTCCCTCGGAATGACACCGTGGCCTCGGCCAGTTCGACACCACCCTGTAGAGCATATGTATATCACCCGGCACGACCAGGGCCATTTCGCATGTTGTGTAATATGGAGTTCAGTGGGATGGCCACATCATCCTATACCCCGCGTAGTGTGCGGCATTGCGATACTCCGCGGAGGTCCTCACTCACTGTCAGACGATAGAAATACTCATTCGGTTTTCCGTTTAAGCCGCGCAGTGTCAGTATCAGTGTCCCTGTGTCTGCGCTGTGTGCCCTCCGCGGCGGCGCTGACTCCGGAAGTGGTGTGGGACCGCGTGAACGCATGGGAGAGATCGACCGAACTGCTCGAAGCCAGGGGTCGCTCTCAGTGACCACAAAGCAATCACTACTCGCTAGCCCACTCACTGCAGGCTTTGGTGACGTCGAAGGGAGGCAAAGGTGTGGTATTAGAGTGTTCTAGGTAGGTATATGACAGTCGACATGCTGGCCAACGCTGGGTCAAGATACAGGAAGTGCTAGCAAGTGCTGCAACAAAAGACGCCGAAGCTCGACCATGTCCCCTTCCAACAGTCCAGTGGTATAGAACCCACGGAGGCAAGCCGCGATAGCGGCTAGGACCCATAGCCCACAGTCAGACCCGTTAGTTTGACGCGCTTGAACCTGTCGTAGAACTCTTGGTGGGCGATAGAATGCCTGATGTTGATGGGAGTACTCACCACCATAGGACGCGCAGTCCAGCCGCCATTGAGCACTACGTGCAGGCGATGACGGTTGCGGTTGGCAACGACCACCAGTCGCCCAACAAATCTCATGATCTCCTCGATCTCCTGCGTCCATGGGTCGCGGTCGGCCAAGCTATCAAAGACGAACAACTGTTGTGTATCAAGTGATATACAACAGAGTACCCAGTGTAATGAGGGTTGCTTCCTATGGATTGGAAGGATCCATACCCGCTTCCGCCAAAATTCAGTTCGGTGGGTACGCCGCCACACCTCATGGTCAGGAGCGTTGTACCTTATCATTGGGAGGTGGAACGTATTGAAGAGCGCGCACCGAGTGCTGTGAGGCGAGGCTTCATCGCAGGATTGAGAAAACAGGCTTTGGAGAAGGCTAGCAATGCCGTTGACACATATGTCGTTGAGAAGACCGGCAGGGTTTGCCATGATCTCCAGGTCCGCCGGCTCGAAATACGTCTGCTCGGATGGCAGACGAAGATATCGCCGTGCGCTCAATGGCTCGAACGCTCCGAAGGTTGGGAAGCGAAGTCGTTTCAGGAGGCCATCATCCTCTGGGTGCGTGTCCTTCGGGAAGTGTAAGTGTGAGAACAGTGCAAAACGACCAGGGGCTTACTGGAGGAGTCCAGATGATGTCAACTGGCGGGGACGTCCTACTCCCGGAAAATGGTCCAAGCGACTGGCCCTCATCCTTGTCATCATCCCCTTCACCGACCACAAGGACGGCTAGGACGGCTTCCTCGGCGAGGCTTAGGCTGGCGTTGGTCTGGGGCAAGGTGTCCTCCTCTGGCCCATCGTCCTCCATTACAATCAGAAGGGGGCTCATCCAGGTATAAGAAACGGGGGTGGCGTGGGGCGGGGACGCCACGGAACGAGAGGCTGCGGCAGCATTTTCTACGTGGCTGTCAAATCTTGCTGCGGATGCCAGCGGGCTGGACCACCGAGGCTTGATCCCGAGCAACGCGTCCTTGTGCTGTTGCAGCAGAAGTAAGATGGAAGAGTCTGAGAGACGTAGGTAAGGAATACGTCGATTGCAAAATGGTATGACTGACTGCAAGGGGTCACCAGTGCTACCTCGACGGCAGCGAGCTCGCGCCCAAACCATCGACAGATATTGTCCGCCTCCATCCCCAGCCTTCGTCGTTCTTCCAGACAGCGATCAACCTTCAGCACAGCACGTATGCCCTCGCGAATTTGGCTATCTTCGACCCATGCTGGAAGCTTCTCCGAGGTGCGTGTTATCCAGACGTCCTCCATCAAGACGGGGTCGTCTCGCAGACTTCCCAGCTCGACAGGAAGAGGTTGTGGTAAAGGAATGCCCCAATCCGGCTGGTACAAGCGCTCAAGTGTTTCACAGTAGCCGTTGAACTTTTCAATTGAGCTCATGAGCGCCGGTTTGCGCTTCTTAATGGCAGCCCTGGTAGCTTGGTGTAGCTTGGTCCCTGTCGTGGATGATGGGTTTCATCAGCAGGTTCTTGGATTCATCTACGCACCAAGACTCTGTTCTCGCCCGCCTATAGCCTGGTCAAGCCGATCCCACTCAAAGAAACTGCCAATCGCTCGCTTGCGGATGTTGATCTTGAGGTCTCGCGCCATGAGGAGGGTTCGAACAAAATCGAGGTTCACATCTTCGAGCTCCGGGAAGGATTCATGCACGTCGAGGGCGGCGTAGAAGGCCTCTACCGTTTCCTTCGTGGTTTCATGTGCTCGCTGTACGCTCGTCAGGTGTTTGATGGCTTCTGGTGGGCATTCATCATCCTTCCTGATGTCTTCGCGCGTCGCCTCAATACTCCTGTCTAGAGTGTATAGTTCGCCCTGAAGGTTCAAGAGATGATTGAGTTGCTTTTGAAGCTTCGCAGGACGGTCTGGTTGAGAGCTTGATTAGTACAGGCGCATTTTTGTGAGGCCCACCGTCTTACGAGCTCGAATAGACAATTGGGCCTCGCGTTGCAGGCTCCATTGTTCCCGCAGATGGTCATCCAGCTGGCCAACGCTGAGGCCTTTGTGTTTCGCAATGGCCGCAAGCGCCGACTTAGCCTCGCCATCCACGTGCTGCACACGTTGGAGCCGACGATTGACAAAATCGCCCAGGTCATCCCGAAGGTCGCGCCCGATGGAAGCCACCTGACGATCGAGCATCCATAGCCTTTTTTGCCGCTGGAAAGTGGCTGAGCGGACATTATGAAAAAAAGACGGAGACTTACATGCGACGATCTCGTGATCCCTATCAACTTCCGCAAACGAGACCAGAGGCGCTCCACGCCCTCTCCATCGGTTAGGCCTAGGCCGTTGCGCAGCCGGGGATTGTACACTAGTTGGCACGCCCATTGATGAACGTACGCGTGCATCGCGCTGGTGGCGAGCAGTAGGCGCTCGGTGATAGAGTCTGGCAGCAGGTCGTACTGGGGAGGTTTATGCGTGAGCCTCGCGGTGCATGGCGCCAGAAAGTACACACCAGATCCAAGCTTCGATCCAGGACGCACGCCACGTCGTAGAATCCGGCGAAAGTGGCTTCCGGCGGGAGGTGGCTGAAAAGATGCTCAATTAACGCAATTGCGTACTTTTGCTGCTCGCCAGGAGTATCGATGTTGGCCAAGAATAGGGGGATGTCGTGGCGGCATACCAGGGCCATGACCCCGCCGTCGTCGAACTTCTCCATGTTTGTCTTGGAGTTGGATCCCGAGCCGGCTTCGTGCGAAGATTGGCACTCGTCGACGGCTTCGTCAGGGACTTTGGTGGCTTTACGCTTCGCGCGTGGTTTCCTGACTTTGGATATGCGCTCGCCGACTGCATCAACCTGCTCTTTCGAGAGGAAATACTCGGGGACATGGAACTTGGGACAATCGGCGACGTCTTTGAGGTGCCGGTGGTTGAAGTTCCCATCCACGCATCCATGGATGTCTCCCCCTCTGAAGAGTGGTCGAATGTATAATACTTAAGAAATATTGAGCACCTACTGATCAAACGAGCGCCCAAACTCAACGCCCCCAAAGCAGGCCGGGCATCGTCTCCGTAGAAGACGCGAACATTGTCCTGCAAATAAAGCCGGACGCTGCAATGCTCCCAACGACGTTGCGTTGGGCCGAAATGGCTGCGATGGAACGTCGTCAACAGAGCGGGGCGGCACCGAGAGTTGTGGTCCTGATGAGACAATGCGGTCGGCGGCAGGTTGCGGCGATCCCCGCGACAGAGCTTGTAGTTCCGATGTCGCACGGTCTTCAGAGGATGGCGATGGAGGCAGCGGGTCTGCTTCTGATGACTGCGGCGCTTTTGCGCGTTGCCCAACGGAGGGGTCGGCCGCCACCAGTGCGGCCTCCACCAGCTGCTCGATGTGAACTTGGAGGCTATCGTACCATTGGATCGCAGAGCTAAGCGGCCGACGAAAGGGGTCCTGACTAAATGCACTCTGTTGAGATGTTGTTAGGAAGTCGCACAATGCAGCGCAAGGGGTTTCTTACCGTCTTTGGGCTATACGAGGCATAGCCCCGACGGCGATAAAACGAAGTCAGAGCCCCAGCCAGTGCGTTCACAGCATCGCAAGCGCGCTCGAATAGTGCTCGATAAAAGTCGAGAACGTGAACGGAGACAGCCACGCGCGGTTGTTTTGGCGCGGTTGGGAAAAGGCCGTGTGATACGAGCACTTGTGCCAATGTTTGACATGTGCAGTAGGTGACTTTGAAGTTTTCAAAATCTGCATAGGGCGTTGGAGAAATCAGATGAAAACAACCGAGATCACGCACGGGTAGTGAATAGGCACGTAATCCTCTTCTCCTTCAGCAAACATGCCCCAGCGCATGTCGTTCGCAGGTCCTCCGAGCTGACGGCTGGTGGTATCTGATGCATTGTGGCAGTCACGTACGCCAAGTATGGTTCGACGAGTCCTGGTAGCACCCGCCACCACCCATTGAAAGATGAGTTCTTTGCCTGGCTGGGATCCGTACGTCGGGGGGTTGGCACGTCGTCTGGTGTGTAGCTTGTCGTGGCAAGATCTGGCTCGTATGACAGCGGTTCAGGTGGTGCAAGATGGTCTGCATCGGTTCCTAATTCTGTGGGATGCGCGAGAGCGGGAGCCTGAGGAGGAATGGAGACGTCGGGGAGAGCATGGACGCCGCTGCGAAGTTGTGCTTGTGCTGCACGAAGCTGCTCTTTGAGTTTTTGTCTCTTGGCGACGTGACCCAGGGGGGCAGCTGAGATATCAACGTCTGTAGGTCTGCGGCGCTTAAGGGGGGAGTTCAAAGGGACTCCCATCCCCCTGCACATTTGCTGATCGTGTGTCGGCTTACTCGGCTTCGGCATGTCGTTATTTTCCAAAATATGATGGATTGGCAGACAAAATAGTTGTTGCAGCATCATGCAGACATTGCTGACATAAAAACTCCCACGCAATAATGCCGCGGACGCTGCTGGAGGCTGCTAGAGGCTGCTGGAGGCTGCTGGAGGTCCGACAGGATCTGGCAGATCTGGAGGGGTCTATTTTTAAGATTGGAACCATGCGCAAAGGGCTGATCCGCCCCGCGACGGACAGGTGATGGTTTATATTTAGCGTGGTTTCAAATGGAACCCCCCGCTGAGGCCCATTTCCCTCTGTCAAATCAATGGGCCTCACAGGGTATGACTAAGCGTATATTGTGGTGCCTAAGGTGTCTAAGTCTGGATCGTCGTCCTTACCTCTTCGGAGAGAGATGTCGACGCAAGTTTGGGCGATCTCCCGATAAGCAATCCAGGAGACCTGGATCTGCTGAGCCATATGGTGATCTCCTCAAATCAGATGGTCAACGAGGTTCTTCTATATTAGAACATCTGGATGGCGATTTCCTGATGCTGAAGGACTTCCTAGATTTCATTTGTCTGTATTCCGTTGGAAAGAAAACAATGCAAGGCCATTGACCTCCTGTTTTCTCGCTCCTGTAGCAAGAGGCAAGCATGCGCACACTGCTTAATACTCGATAGATCACCCGGTCGCCCGGCGAATCCGTGGTTCATTCGTGCCTTTCTGTGCCGCCCTCTATCGGGACAACGAGGCTGACCGTTGGAGATGTTCTTGTAATACATGACCTACCCATGTTCCGAGGTCACTTACCGCCACGAATCAAGCTTCCATTGAACTGTATTGTCCAGGACATCATTGTATTTCCAGAATGAATTGAAAATCATGGATCGGTCCCAGATCTTCCGGAGGTCCTGACAATCGACACTCCTGAGTCTTGACTCGAACTTGAAGGGAGCATCGCATCATGGTCGGCAACAAAGTTCGGATCGGTCTCGTGTCTACACATCACACTTGGACCCACAGACGCCCACAAGCGTCCTCAAACAGCTCTACTCGGAGTCTTTGTCGCTTTTGTTCTCGTTTCTGAAGCATTGTTTTATCCAAAACCCCCGCTCCAATTACATGGCCGATTTACGTCCGACTCAGGTCCGTTGTTATCCCAACGAACCCAACCCTTCGCTGCAGCCTCCCGTGGAAATACATGAGCCATACCATCGGAACGTTACACTTACGGGGACGACCAGTTAGACTGCCTCGTGCTCTCTTTGATTGGCAGCTTCCACGAGGATGGTTTCACGAGGATGGTTCAGAATACCAAACGGTTTGTCCCGTAGATTCCATCCCACTCCCATCCCACTTCCCTAATCGGTAGCTCCAGGAAAGAATTCTAATAGCCGTCACGACGCGGGACACTCACAAAGTCGACACATCCTCAATGAACAAACCTATCGCCAAGCTCCACGAACACAGGAGTTTTACGTTTAGACGTGGCCACGATGTGCCTTCGGTGGCTCGAGTTCCGTATGCCCCTGACACATGGGCCATCAGTTCCTAAGAATACTAACAGTATGAGTCGCATAGAGGGAATGTTCTGCATGGTTTTAATCAGCTCGAATTCTCAGTGAACGGATACCTGGAGAGAACACAGTGATCGATTTCATGTTGGTGGCAGACGCAGCGGAGGAAGCTCAGACGAGCACCAGCTCTCGTCAAAGAGTCGAGCGACCTTTGACCAAGCGGACCTCGACATCGTAGGGCTTTGTATCTCCATTATACACTCTCCACTCTTACAGAATGGTGCGACCCTCTTCGACCCCCTCCAATGCCAACTGATCTTCCATCCTGAGAGATGTCTCCCCACCACCAAATCAACCCTCCTATCTTACGGCACGACTCTCGAAATAAAGCACATAACGCTCAAAGTGAGGCCGGTGCCCCAAAACTTGGGAGAGAGCACCCCGACCACCTCCGATCACTTCATCGGCGCCCGTCACTCAGATGGCCTTCAGTAGTGACGAAACAGACAATCTCCTGGACTTCATGATAGGGTCCGAATTTTCCTTGAGATGGATGAGAGTAAGCATTGGCATGACTTTTTAGCATAATAATCTAGGCCTAACGCCAGTTCTTTGGATAGCTTGCAACATTGACGCAGAACCGGCGACCACTTAAAGAGGAGTCCTCGCTCAGAAAATCGCTAGATGGGGAGATTGGTCCGGAATTATAACTTTGGGGGAAAGCGTCTGCATGGCTATACTTCTCTGATCAGCTAAAGAAAGTGTTTTCTGTGCTCCTGCACCATGATCATCCGTGAGAGTGGGCTTACAAGTTACATATGTTGATCCTGAATTGGTCGCTGAGATTTAAAATGTGATCACGATCATTGCACCGTCACCCAATTTGCTTCCGCGAATCTCCGATGCCGGTTTGAACCCCGGTGCCTCGAGCGAGTTCGTTGTCAAATCATCTGAAATAAAAGTACACAGCAAAAACTCAAGAGGTATCCGGTGTACATAATCTTACATGCTAATAAACCGTCCTCTATAGATTCCAGGTTCCATCGTGGGGCAGGCTGAGCAAGTCCATCTCAGTGACTGGCCCGTGCTCCATCCGAATTTCGTCGGGGGGACGACTGCAGCGTAGATAGCACGATCTCCTTTTCCCTCTCCTCCACTATCGTAACATCATCCCCATACATCTCTGAATCCTCGCCATCATTTGCAGGCGCTTCCCAGAAGTTCCTCTTCGGCCTTTCTTTCATCACTGGGCTTCCCTCACTCGCAGTCGCAGTCGCAGCTGACCCCGATGCAAGTGCAGCCACGAGATCCCGGCCACGACGTATCGCCGCATCCCATGCAGATCGTAACGGACCATCCTCCTTCTTGATATTCGCTTCGATGATGAGCTCCTCTATCTCCTGGTTGAGCTTCACGAGCGGGTGAGCGTTATATCTGTCTTCTGCCTCTTTCTCGCGATGCGTAGTGGTGTGAGCTTCCGGAGACGGCGAGGTACGAGGGTCGGGGAAGGTTATGCCAGCGGGCAGCTCGAATGGGCGGGGACGCGCGAGGCTGGATATTTCCTCATGTGGAGGGGCTGGAGAAGATGCAGGGGCTGAAGTACTTGATTCAGGGGACGCGATGCTATGGAGAAGAGTGTGCAGGACAATTGACGTTTCGCGGTCCGCAATTGCAGCGAGCTGTGAGATGTTCTGGAGTAGTTCTGGGTTCATGGCCGGTGAGGGGAGACTCTCAGGAGAGAAAGCCCCGAGGAGAACTGGAACAACCCGGCTGAGGGCAATAGAGAGGAAGACAAAGAGCTGATGAAGGAAGAGGATGTGTTGATGGATAAGGCGCTGAGGGAAGATCGTGTGCAGCGGGGTATGGGTCGTGTACGTCGTTAGAAGGCCGGATAAGGCAGGTGTCGATGCTGCAGCGGGCGATGGAGACGGCGAGAGGATAAGGCTAATCTCTGCAACGAACAAAGCCGCAAAAAGAGTATAGCGCCAGAAGGAGACGGGGTTTGATGTCGAGGAACCGATAAAAGACCAAAATATGAGAGCGGCTCCAACAACGATATGATACCCAGATGATTGAATAAGACCATGTTGAATATATTCACGCGTCGTGGTACATTTCTGTGACCAGGTCAATACATCGGGGCCAAACCTGTGGCAATGTCAGTAACTTGGAGAGCGCGTCAAAGAAAAGATGACCACTTACCGATCATAAGCGAACCTCACAACTGGGTCCTTCAGCGCCTCGTAGACATCTCTAACCATGATGAAGAGCTCCTCTCCACCTCTACCCACTCCCGGTCGATCGGGATGGTTCTTCTTCGCGAACTGGCGAAACGCGGTTCTAAGTCCTTGTTCATCCACCGTTGGATCCACAGAGAGGATCTGATAGAAACTGGGTGGCATAGAACGCGCAGAATCGAACAAGTTGTATGACAGGTAGGTAAGTACAACGAACGCGAAGGTGAGGGCATATTGCTTGCGGTAAGTCGGCTGAGTGGTCGGGGTTGAGAGGATAGCGAACCGGTGAAGAAGGGACAGCAGACGTTTCGTCGCAAAATCTGGGACTATGGACCAGCCAACGAGGCTGAGCAGAGGCAGAGGCATCGTCGCCGCAATAGCCGTGAACATGGGGGGAGAGCAGAGGTGCTGGGCGTCATGTGATCGAAAAATAGAATTTCCTCAGCGTCGCTCAACTGTCAGGCAGGAAACGTCGTGCTATCTGTCTTCATAGCTTCCGTTCGTAAGCCAACTTGTTAGTCTCATACCAAGAACGTCCACGCGAGGGGCTTATGTGAGCCTAGCCAACTTGTCATGGTTGAATAGCTAAGCGTGACAAGTACAATGTCTTCCCAAACAAGTCTAGCAGCCTAAAATCACGACCTGAAAGCCTTCTACGCCCAACTTACGCAACCAATCGATCAACAGATTCTCCTAGTAAGTATCAACAATGTTCGAGAAACCGGTTCTGCCATTAATGATACGCAGAGCAGCATTTATAAATGCTGATGGATGAACTCTCCCAACTTCCGCTGTGTCCTCTTTCCATCCAAAGTCTTCTGAAGTTCCTACAATGCAAGGCCGATACTGAGTCTTTAGTCAGGAGATAAATCAACGACTGGAAGCGTACCTCTCCTCGACCCACGCCTGCTTCGAGCCTTGCCACAGCTTCCTGTGCACGCTGTTCGAGTTGCTCGATGGCCTCAGACCGCCCGAAAGGCGGTGACACATTCGTTTGCACGTCTCGGGTACCGTAGAGCAAACTCAGCAGTGGTTGATGGGCCGCGCTCCTATTATAACCCGCCGTGGTATAATCATAAAGAGATACAGAAGGAGAGAGAGAGCGAGATAGACGCACAAAGACCCCAACTTTTCCCTAAGCTGCGTTACCTCGCTCAACACATCGCTATTTGCACCATCATCCTCCAGCATCCGTATACGCCTCAGCTCGTCAAGGATATCTGACCGATCCAATAGCACAAGAGGCGCGTCATCGTCGGCGTGATGCCTACGGTGGTGCGGCAAAAGGAGGTCCTTCAACTCTCGCTCGCATTCGACATCGTCATTCGCGCCGAGGGCAGCCTTTTCCGTATGTACAGCATCAGCATCTCCACCAGTACCACCTACTCCTTCAACCTCAATCACAAAGGTACCAACCCAAGCCTCGGCCGCACGTACAGCCTTCTCGTGGCCTGATAGTTGTGTGTGAAGAGCTGTGAGTGCAGGGAGAAGCGCTTCATCGTGCGCTTTTACCGTCTGGGCTACCGATTAACACAGAATTGAGCATTTAAGTGCGGTGAATGGCGTACCGAATCGAGGACCACACATTCCGCATCTAATATGGCTGCCTGGTCAAGTGCCCACGCCTTTTCAATGCTCGTTTTCACACCTAAATCTTCTCAGTCCTCATCCCCGCCGTCCTCGAGACTCAAGTCAGTAATGGACCTAGCACGACCAAGAGCTTCGTGCATCTGCCTCAGCTCGAGCGCGTATGCCGCCTCTTTCAATCGCCCCCCGTCTTTCATCAGTGCTTCGAAGCTACGTGAAAGGTCGGCCGCGTCATCAAGCAGACCTTCGGGTACTTTGGGTGTGAGCTGCGCGAGACGGGAAGTGTGTTGTTCCGTGAGCGCGGAGCGGAAGTTAGCGAGGTGGGAGAGTGATTGAGTGGGGGATATGAGAGAGGCGCGTGAGGTCCCATCCGTGGTATTTTCAGGAGGTTTCGATTGCTCTGTGTGTGATGAGACGGCGAGTGTATCGAGGAGGCTGACAGCGGTGTCTGTGCCTGAGGAGAGCATCGTATCAGCCTGTCGAGCGTAAAGGTGTCGTTAGCTCTGTTAGATGCTGGTATAGATGATTATGGTTGCACTGACAAGGATGGAGAGCTCTGCGAGGCGTTCCTGCATGTGTGCGATGGCAGCATCTTCGCGCTTGATGACGGCCTCGAGGGACCATATTGTTTGTGACACACGCTGAGATGCCTGCCTACACACAATTTGATTAAGCTTCTTTCTTAGGTTGGAATAATATCCTTACTTCGTTTGCCGTAGACGTGATTTGAGTATGGCAGATTCAGCCTCCAGCAGACGCGTCTCAGCGTCAAGATGAGTCGCGTGTTTGCTGTGTATTGTACGGTGAGCAATTGTGGCATAAGTATGGAAAATACGTTAGGCTACTTACCGAAGATGGGAGGGTGGTGCATAAGCCAATGGCGCGTGAATTGTGTCCAAATCCTGATCATTGTCATCCGCCAGTATGCTCTCAGCATGTTTTAAGCTGAAGATAACAGTCTCCGTAAGTCTCGATGTTCGATCAAATACCCCGGAATTGTGAACTCACAGATGTATTTCTTCATCCTCGAGTGCAATGGCACGTAGAGCAGCGCCGAGGTCTATATCTGGTAGCTGAGTTGTGGCTAGCCCATCTTCATCATCGGATTGTAAAGCTATACACTGCTCGACTAGCCACTGGACAAGATTTCGACCCGCGGGGACCTGAGAGGTCCATTCGATGTCGCCTGGTTCGATAGAGGGACCCCCAAGCTCGAGGACGGCTTTGGTGATGATGGCAGTTGGTGTCAAGGCCATGATCGTATTGAACCCGACCCTGACCTTAGTTTATGGTTTCTCCGCAAGTTGTGAGTTGACAAGAACATAACTCACTTGACCACGAAACCAACAAGATACCTAGACATTGTCTTTTTTTTCACCGACGACGAGCGCGAGCCCACGCACACAGAGGGTACCATTGCGGAAATTGCTTCCAAGACCTTCCTCCAGGATTTGCAGGCCTGTACTAAAGGTCGAAACAGGCCAGTCTATCCAATGAGCGAGCCAGGTATGTAGCAGTGCTGCTTCTGCAAGTTTTTATTCCAGATCCCATTTGGTCTGAACCCTCAGTTCACCAAACCTCACATGGACGACCATTCACAGTCTTGGCTAATGTTACATTTGACGACATACAAGCACACTGGATGGAACAATTCGAATAATAAACCTCTACGATACGACGAAGAAACACGACGGATACTTCATCTTCCCGCCTTTTGACCATGGACTCGGAAACACTCCCAAAGCATAGGATGTGGCTTAGAGCTTCTGAATGGATGCAACGGAGATACTTTGACCAGATTCTTTGGCGCGTTTACGGAGCATGTCCTTGGACTTGTTGCCACGGAGACCCCCACCCCACTGGCGGCGATGGTCCTCCTATTTGACATTGCTACGAGGCAGATATATCAGTACGCGGTGTGACATGATCAAAGCGTATGAGTGAGGGTAACATACAAATTGGCCTTGGCGGCAGAGACGAGGGTGGCGAGCTCGCGCTGGTCCTCACTCTTCACATCCTGAATGGCGAGCACGGTAGAGGTCTTCTGGTGGACAACTGTGCCAAGACAGGATCTGCCCTTGATATAGGAATGCTCAATCAAGACATGATCTTTATAGCAGCTAAGGATACAGGAGGGGAATGTTTTCCCAGGGGGTAGACCCGTGTTTCCGCTGGTCCGGCGATCCACTGTGGGCATACTCAATTACTCTATGGAGCGGACATGTTCCGACAAAGGTATGCTGATCGATAATGAGATGGTCCTCAGTCCATCGGTGCCCGGAGACAGGGTTCGAAGAAGGTGTTGCGGAGATCCGGGCATGCCCATTATCGCGAATAGTTAATGGGGAAGTAGTGACTGGTAAGGGATCGAGTCAATGGTATTATACCCGGAATGCATGATGAGATGTCGGGGATGAGAGACGTTCCTGCAACATAGTCTCAATGAGTAGCCATGGCAAGTAATTAAGTTGAACGTCGTTCCTGTTGGCAATGGGCCAGTGGTGGTCGTCATGGGCAGACTTCGATGGAGTCGGAAAGCAGAATTTGGCTTGATGGTCGACCATCATCTACACTCACTCAGATGTTACCGCTTGAAGATTACCAACGATATGGAAGGCAAATGATCCTCGACGGGTTTGGGCTACCAGGTAAGCTCGCCCGTCGTTCATGAGGTTGCTGTGCACATGTCAAATAGGCCAGTTGAAACTTCAAGAGGCATCTGTTGTCGTCGTCGGCGCCGGCGGCCTCGGATGTCCTGCTCTTCAATATCTGGGAGCTGCTGGTATCGGTATGGGTTTTCATGAATAATTATGCTTGTTCCTGACACGTCTATGCAGGACGGATTGGCATCATTGACCATGATCATGTCGAACTATCTAATCTCGGAAGACAGATCCTTCATAACGAAGGCACCATCGGAATGTCCAAGGCAGAATCTGCGGCTCAAGCTTTGAGAAGGTTCGTGATCCCGACCTCCATCCGACCTCTTTATTGATCGAAGGACCCAGGCTTAACTCGCATCTCGTCGTCGATGTCTTTTCGGTCGCCATATCCGCTCTGAATGCCGTTTCACTTCTAGACGCATATGATATCATCTTGGATTGCACAGACAATGCGCCAACACGATATCTATTATCAGACACTGCGGTTGCGCTTAAGAAACCTCTTGTCAGTGGCGCTGCCCAGAAATACGAAGGCCAGCTTTGCGTATATAATCTGGGCGACGATGGCCCATGTTATCGCTGCCTTTATCCAAAGCCGCCAGCTCAGGAGATGGTCGGCACTTGTGAGGAAACAGGCATACTTGGTGCGGTTACAGGTGTAATAGGAAATCTGCAGGCATTAGAGACTATAAAGATCATCATAGGGTTGCATGGTGCGTGTCGGACCTCCCCTTCAAAGCACAAAACTGGCTCAATACCCCCCTCGCAGAAAAGAAACCGACGCTGCTACTGTTTTCTGCACTTGGTTCACCCCCCTTCCGGAATATCAAGCTCAGATCGCGTAAACCGAGCTGTCCAGCATGCGGGACGGCGGAAGAGAAGCTGAGCACCATTCAATATATTGATTATGTCCAGTTCTGCGGAGGCCCTCGACCCGATTGGGAAAGGCGAGGGCTGGTGGAGGGGGAAGCTGGTGCTCGTGTTAGCTCGAAGGTATGTTCTTCTCCAATCAGCATCAGCCGTTTGCGCTGCTAATGTAGTGAGTTGCTGCTGATAGGAGCTTGATGCTGCCATGAAATCGACCAAGGCGATCAACCTGCTCGATGTACGCCCTGAGACGGAATATGGAATATGCCAGTTACCCTCGTCTATCAGTTAGCATCCCACCGCACTCATCAAGTGGTGTACTAAAATTGGCCTCATCAGATATTCCACTCAACCGCCTAGTTGCTAACCCGGTAGAATATCTCCCAAGTGACTCTACAACCGAGACCTATGTTGTTTGTCGTCTGGGGAACGACTCTCAGATAGCCGCAGATGCTTTACGAAGCGCTTATCCTGATGGCCGGGTAGGACTAGTGAAAGATGTTGTGGGTGGGTTGAAGGCGTGGGCGAAAGAGGTGGATTCTAAATTCCCCGTTTACTAACGTTCATTGGCATCGGAAGCCTTGACCGATAGATGTATAGTCCAGGAATGGCAGCTCTTTTTCTATGAGACAACGGTTGCCATCCTCTGAATCCTCTATCTGGGAACGCAATGCGAATAGCGGCAGGGGCCTGATGGATATCATCCGACATATACTGACCGCCATTCAAAACAGACCATGTTAGCGTGGAAGCCGCGGAGGTGATCGTTGGCGTGCGTTGGTTAAGGCTTGTTGCAGGGCTTACAGCGGGAATGCCGCGCTATCTAAAGGTCGTTCTTCCGTCAACTCCAGGCCATTGACTATCTTCACCGCCGCCGTCGAGATGACACTTACCAAGCGCAGATGACTTGGATTTAGGGCTAGCCTAAGCCCATGCCTAACGTGAGCCTAATGACTCCCACCTCCATGTTCATGCATTTCAGACCAAGGGATACGTGACCCAAATCAGGCGGGGACGCTTCCTACGTATACACCAACCGACTTGTGTAGATCGGAAGGTTAGGCTTCAATGTTGCGTTTGAGGGTCCATAAACAAACAAACAAGTCAGAGAAGGGACCAGTGCACTAATAAACGATGCGGGACAGTGCGGCGGCCAACAAATCCGCCGATCCTCCCCCACTCGCCATCGCGCGAGTGGAATCCACGTTGAGGGAGATCCTGATATTTAGAACTCTGACGCCAGAGAGATGTGAAGCTTTGGCGCAAGCGGCATGAAGTGCAAGGTATCGGGGGCATGGGAGAGGCAAAGATGTATCAGTGCTTGTAAATGTGACAAGACGATTCATATCCAATAGAAATCCAGGATGCGCGGCCTCGACTCGGTATTGATTTGGTACAGACTAAGTATCTTGTCAAAGGTTGTCAGAAGCAAGGAAGAGAAGGAAACTTACCGTCGACTCAAACCATACGGCGAGAGCCGCAAAAGAAGCATGCAAGTTGAGGTCGAGAGTGAGGATATTTTCAAGGCGGTGGGCGGCTTGCCCAAGAAGTTCCTCCGCGATTGATACGCCCCCGAAACGCTGTATAACCCATGCTGTGGACTTGCATTCATAAGGATGTTAGCGAGATTGATACGACAATGTGTGACCTCCAAGGGCTTGACCTACCTCCGGCTGAACAAGGCCTCCACCCGCAATCTCAAAAGTAGATTTGAACTTAGGGATAATGTGACACGCCTCCGTTATCGCCGCACCGACCTCAGGATTCACCTCGTATTCCTCTGCCGCAGCCTTGTAGCGGCGAGTGACTTGAGATCGGTAGCCGTCACGGATGAGAGTCTATGTCGAGAGAAAATAAGTAGGTGGTTCAACGAGATGATGAATGACCACTGACGAGCAGCCTGGACCTGGCATAGCTTGCAGGATCGGTTAATAGGTGCGGGAGTACTTCCGGAAGAACGTAACAGGGGCGTGAAGGGTTAGGCGAAGGAGGCGGAGTCGCGCCTGAAATGCGTTGAACTACGAAATCGTGAATAAATCTGTATTGGCACCGACAATACACACAAGAAATATTGCGTCTTCACTCACAAACACGAATAAGGTGATTGTTGTATTGCATCGCGAATTCAAACAGAGCTGCTTTGTCAAGGCGAGATATTATGTCACTACAGAGGTTCGAGCGGCCGTTGTCCGTCGGTGCGTGTAGAACCAGATACCCCAATAAGCGGGCGGCGTGGAGATGTGTGAATTCAAGGGCATTGCCTAGGACGTTGGTAGCAGAGAGCTCATAGTCGAGGCATTTTGTATACGCTTCGTAAAAGCTACTAGAAGGGGCAAAGTGGGAAGGAATGGAAGGTAGAGGTTGTGATTCAAACATGGCGGTCGAGAACAAAGAGAACGTACGATCCGCTGGGATAGACGTCTATGACTTACACGGGTCGTCCGTTCTTTTCTCCACATAGTTGAATGATACTTGTGGTATACATTGCTATACAGTATATGGGACGTTATACTTGTTCCTTGTGATTCTATGGACGCTGAGGCTGAGTTGGGCCCGTGATGTCGATGAACCTAGAAGCCGAAAACATTCCACATTGGTCATCTACCTAATATACAATGGATTTCTTCTACACGGCTACACTTTTACAAGTACAACATTCCATAAAGCATCAACAGTACATACGATAGATGTGAGACGAAGGTCAGCAACTTCCTAAAGCACAAGTCCTAATAGTAGCCAAGTAATCAATTCGTTTTCAACAACGGGTCCGTCACATACGACAGGAATGATGACCCAGACTGAGGCCGTTGCATTGGTATCGGAGAGCGCCTGTCAACTCCTTTGCCCTTGTCAGCGTTTACATTCACTGACTCGGGCGGGTAATACGCTGGGTCCAGATACTGCGCCCCGTCATACTTGGCGTACTTCGAATCCGCGGATGCCATGGACAGATTCGAGCCGACACGGTGTAGAGTATGCTCGCCGTTAGGGTGTGGAAGACCTGCATGACTTGGCCCAGGTGTCAGATGGGTTTCAGAAACAACGCGCCTATGCGAGCTTTGGGAGCGTGTTGTTTCTCCCCACTGAGGGTTTGTAGATGGGATATTCTGGTAGCTCTGCCGTGGTGTTTTCTGGCTAGCGGAATGCCTGCCCGAGTGGACGGAGATATCGTCTCCCCCGTTGGCCATGGGAGAGAAGGGCCGGTCGACTCGTTTGGGTGTGACACCAGAAACAGGAACCCTTTGAGAGCGCTCTCTTGGCCATTGCTGGGATTGCGGTCGGTCAGAGGGCAGTAGCTGGGGTGCATATGCAGGTGACTTCGATGATTCCTCAAGTACAGGATAGGGCTGTGTGCGCGCATAGCTTGCCACTGATTCAGATCGAGAATGTCTTCGCTGTGCATCCACAGGCGTTGGCGACGAGGGATAATTGCTCTGTGGAGAAGGTCTATTTGGCATAGCAGGCATTGAAGGAGCCGAATGAAGGCTGGGTGTCCTGATCTGAGTAGGGCTGAGGAGGGTCGTTTCTGGACGTGATGATCCCAAAGCCTCACTCGGAGAACGAGACTGGATGGAAATGTTGTTAGTTCGGTGGCATAGTGGTCAATGTTCTGAGACGTACAGGCGGCTCAACCGTTATCCCTATGGCACTTAGCGACGAAGTGTCATGGCGACCAAGCCTAGGAAGACTTCCTTGCCCTGTCAGACCAGAATCTTGTGTATTATGGGACATCGTGCGAGATTGGGCAGAATTGAGGACCCTTGCACTTTCGGGAGAGAGTGGTCCAGGCATTGTCAGGTTTGCAGGGCGTCTAGGGCCACTTGGTGGTCTAGCATGTGCATTCGGCTGATGGGAGATGATCAATAAGGGTGCATAACGGATTCGAGAGGTAGACAAACTATTTCCCGCGGGACACTGACGGTTGATCTTCGCCATTCATCGACGACTTTGGGGTTCGAGTAATTGGAAGAAGTATCTGTTGGAGCTTTCTGAGATGGAAGTGGTACCCGTTGTCCCATGTTGGGCGAGCCTCGGGGAACATGTCCTTTGACGGGTGTAGCAGTCCGACTTGCAGGATCCTCGTTTATGACGAACAAAGCACTGTTTCTGTCTTTGAACTTCCTTTTGGGCTTAACACCCCCTCCAAAGCTTCTTTCACTGCCATCAGGAGTCCTGCCTGGCGGACTGACGATATCAAGCTGTGACATGCGTGTCGACAGGGATGCAGAATCAGCGAAGGATCGGGGTTTGGGCATTCCGAAATCACGGACAAGCACAGAAGGAGCGGGTTCGGGTGCTGGTGTGTACCATGATGCGGGCTGTGGTGGTTGGTCAGTCGATGTAGCAGGGCCGCCGTTCTGCGACTTTCGTTTGCGCCCGAAACGTCGACTGAGCGTGCGGTACCAAGATTCCTTCCGATGCCTTGATGCCGACGATGGCGCGTAAGTAACGACACCCCTCTGAAGGTCCACGTTCTCGGCATCGGGCTGCAGCGAGTTCCGCGGGGTGACCTCCTGACCTGTCATTTCTGAATACTGCTTTGCAGTCACCCAAGGCTGAGGGTGTCTGCCTGGATATTCGTTCAGACTGTATTGTCGCTCAAGTTCGGCAGCTGGTGGTATCTCGACGGAGTAGTACTGAACGGAGGGCGTCATCGGGCGGGGAAGATCTGGAGTTGGATGGACAATAGGAACAGGTTCTGGAGGGGGTGGAGATTCTTCTGGTTGAGTTTCTGATTCCGTTCGCAAGTGGGATGGCGGTATTTGATACGAGTCCGGATTTCGTTCGAGAGGCTGTTCGACCCTTATGACTTCAGGAGAAGCGTTGGCGCGTCGACCCCGTAGCGCATGACGAATAGGCCATGACATCTGGCTCATCTGATCTACAGCATCGCCGAGGACATCATCATTGGTAGCTGGTTCATCGACCTGACCATGCACCGCGTCATCTTGTTCCACTTGTCTTCTTCTGCTGGTAGAATTTCGCTGAATCCGGGTCCCGCGTTGGCCTTGCTCCTCCTGTGCACGTCTCAACCCGTCTTCGAAACCGAGCCTTCGGCCTTCCTCTCTGGCAGCTGCAACCATCCGTTCCTGAAGATACTTTCGGGCCTTTGCCCTCGCACGCACCGCAGCCTCCTCCGCATCATCCCGTTGATCCTCCACCATCTTCAACATCTCTTGCGCCCGCGCAATCTCCTTTTGAGCGTTCTCGAATTGAAACTGATAGAGTCTCAGCTCCGAGTTCGCTTTCATAGCTTCTTGCTGAGCAGTAACCCTGCTCTCATTCAAAATTCTGAAATGTTCTGTCGTCTGAGAATGATTACGTTCCAAGGCAACAACACGCTGAGCCTCGGAATCCATACGTTCTGCAGCGATGCGCAGAGCCCTTCGGAGGGTATGAGTTTCTTGTTTCTGGTCCACCAGGAGACGTAGGAGATCATCGGGGGAAGCCTCAGATTTCACAAGTTCATGCTCCTGTGGTTTTCGGCGCTTATGTGACCGACGAGGACGCTTGCTTGGCCCAGGATCCACAGTAGCTCCCTTTCCATGGTGGAAAGTCTGTGAGAGTAGTTCAGATCGCAGTGATGGGCTTCGGTGCTCTCGAGCTATCGATGCGTCCACAAATTCGCGGAGGACTGAGCTGAAATCGGAGGCTTAGCTGCCTATCTTGAAAAACTGTAGCTAAAGAAGCTCACCCTTCTGTGTCGTCAGAGTTTGGAGAAGGCGTAGGTATTGGCATATCCATCTTCGAGACCAAGACGCACAGTTCCTGTGATGACCTCAGTTGACCTTGCTGAGCGGTACCGCCACGGAATGGCTACTTACCGTGGATGGCCCTTCTTAGAAA